>JAXCGZ010006184.1:45000-50000 GCA_037179515.1 Halocaridina rubra | reverse complement strand
TATTGAGAAACACCGAGAGTAGAAGAGAAATTATAATAATTCAACAATAGAGATGAATTAGAGTAATTCACAGTTGTATTGTAATGTGATTATTCTAAACTGCATTATCAGTAATCTCTCTAATTTTGCATGCTAAGTCTTTCTATTTTAAGAAATGGTATATAATTGGTCGAAAGCATATTAACCGGGTATAAATTTAAGTAACAATTGGATGGTATTGGCAAAAATGCGGATTCAAGAAGATTTTTAGAATTGATGTTATTACACTTAATTGTTGAACTACTTGTGGTCTAATCAATTCTGTGGAACATGCCCTGTGGTGGCGGGCACAACGTCAAAGAGTAGCCCCAACGTATTCCCTGCACGTCGTAAGAGGCGACTAATAAGTGGACGGGACGAGGGGACTGGGAATCCCTCCCTTGTGGTAACCTTCCGTGAGACGTCAAAGAAGAAGAGGAGTAGAGGGGAGAGTAACTTCTCCCCAAACTCTAGTTTTGGGGTGTCTAAATGTGCGTGGTTGTAGTACGATAGAGAGCAAAAGATGTGAGATTGGATATATGGTTGGTAGGAGGAGGATGGATATATTGGCATTGTGTGAGACGAAGATGAAAGGAAAGGAGAAGTGGCATTTCGTGAGGTGACAGGTAGGGTGTCTGGGGTTGAAAGGGGGAGAGCGAGAGAAGTGTGTGGCATTATTGCTGAGTGAATGGATGGTAAATAAGGTAGTGGAATGGAAAGAAGTGTCATCTAGGCTGATAGGTATGGAATGTTGGGCTTTTGTTAGTGTGTATGGGCCAGGATGTGAGAGAAGTGAGGAAGAGCGGGATGAATTCTGGAATGAGTTAACTAGGTGTGTGGATGGTCTGAGTAGAGGGAACTATGTAGTTGTGTTGGGTGACTTGAATGCCAGAGTGGGTGATGGAGAGGTAAAAGGTGTTGTAGGAAAGTATGGGGTACCAGGTGGGAATGAGAGTGACGAGAGACTGTTAGATATGTGTGTGGAGCAAGAGTTGGTGATAGGTAATAGTTTTTTCAAGATGAAGTTAATAAATAAGTATACATGGATGAGAGTGGCAAATGGAAGAGTGAAACAAAGAGCACTGATGGATTATGCATTGGTAGCAAAGAGAATGATTGGTAAAGTGAAAGATGTGCATGCATTCAGGGGTGTAGCTGCTGGGATGTCTGATTATTTTTTGGCTGAAGCAAAAGTGGTAGTAGCAAAAGAGTGGGGAAATAGAGTGGGGGAGTGTAGAAGGGAAGTGGTGAAGGTGGAAGAGTTGAAAAAGCCAGAGAAGAGACAGGAATATCAGGACAGGTTGAGAGTGGCATATGACAGTGTGAAAGAAAGAGAAGTTGGAGAGTTAGAGGAGGAATGGGAGTTGATGAAAGATGATTTTGTGGAACATGCAAGCATTGTGTGCAGAAAGAGGCTTGTTGGAGGTAGCAAGAGGAGGGGTGGCGAGTGGTGGAATGAAGGGGTGAAAATGAAGGTGGAAGAATAAAAGGGGGCTTTTGAGGAATGGCTGCAGTGTAACAGTAGGGAGAAGTATGAAAGATATAGAGAGAAAAATGTAGAAACCAAGCGGAAGGTAGAGGAAGAGAAGAGGCTGGCATATGTTAGGTGGGGGACAGGATTTTAGTAGGTCATATGAGGAGAATAAAAAGAAGTTTTGGAAAGAAGTGAAGAGAGTAAGGAAGGGTGGAGCGAGGATGGAAGAGACAGTGAAAGATGTGAATGGTCATATGTTAAGAGGAAACGATGCAAGGAAAATGATGGGCAAAATATTTTGAGTGGTTGCTGAATGTTGAGGAAGATAGAGAGTCAGCTATAGTGGCAGTGGGGGGTGTTCAAGTGCCAGTAATGGGAGATGAAAATGAGAGAGAGATTACAAGAGAGGAGGTGAAAGAGGCATTGGTTGAAACAAAAGCAGGTAAAGCACCTGGAATGGATGGTGTGAGAGAGGAGATGTTGAAAGAAGGGGGTGTGACTGCATTGGAATGGTTAGTGAGTGTTTAATATATGCTTTATATTGAATCAGTGGTGCCAGTGGAATGGGTGACTGCTTGTATAGTACCCCTATACAAAGGTAAGGGAGATGTGTATGAATGCAGCAATTTTAGGGCTGTAAGTTTGTTGAGTAAGGTAGGAAAAGTGTATGGTAGGATACCGATTAGTAACATTAGGGATAAGATAGAAAATGTGATCGTGGAAGTGAAGAGTGGTTTTAGGAGAGGTAGAGATTGTATAGATCAGATTTTTATAGTTAGGCAGTTATAAGAGAAATATATAGCAAAGGTTAAGGATATGTATTTTGCATTTTTGGATCTGGAGAAAGCGAATGATAGAGATGATTGAGAGGTATTGAGGAATGTTTTGAGCTTATGTGGAATTGATGGTTGACTGTTGTAAGCAGTGGAGAGTTTGTATGAGAGCAGTAGAGCTTGTGTTAGGGTAGTGATTGAAGTGAGTGAGTGGTATCCAGTGAGTGTGGGACTGAGACAGGGATGTGTGATGTCACCAATGCTGTTCAATTTGTACATTGATGGAGTCGTAAGAGAGGTGAATGAGCAAGTGTGTGGTCGAGGTTTGAGAATGGTAGATGGGGATGATAACGAGTGGGAGTTGAATCAGTTGCTGTTTGCATATGATACTGTGGTGGTGGCAGATTCAGAGGAGAAGCTGTGTCATTTAGTGTCAAAATATTGAAATGATGTGTGAGAGAAGGAAGTTGCGAGTGAATGTGGGAAAGAGTAAGGTTATGAGGTGTACAAGAAATGAGGATGGTGCTGGATTGAATGTTATGTTGAATGGAGAGACACTTGAGGAAGTTGATCAGTTTAAGTATTTAGGCTCGGTTGTAGCCGCAAATGGTGGAGTGGAAGCAGATGTGTGTCACAGAACTGAATGAAGGATGTAAAGTGTTGGGTGCGTTGAAAGGAGTGATGAAGAATAGAGGGTTGGAAATGAATGTTAAGAAAGTTTTGTATGAGAAAGTGGTTGTGCCATCTGTGATGTATGGATCAGAGTTATGGGGTATGAAAGTAAGTGAGAGACGGAAACTAAATGTGTCTGAGATGAATGGCCTGAGGAGTATGATTGGAGTATCTCGGTTAGATAGGGTTAGGAATGAAGTGGTGAGAACAAGAACGGGTGTAAGGAGAGAATTAGCAGCCAGAGTAGATATGAATGTTCTAAGATGGTTTGGCCATGTGGAGAGGATGGATGATGAAAGACTGCTGAAAAAGGTGATGAATGCAAGAGTTAATAGAAGAAATGCTAGAGGGAGGCCTAGGTTTGGGTGGATGGATGGAGTAAGGAGAGCCCTGAAAGATAGGAGGATGGATGTGAGGGAAGCAAGTGAGCGTGCTAGGAACAGGAATGAGTGGCGAGTGATTGTGACGCAGCTCTGATGGGCATCTGCTGTTACCACGGGGCTGCATTTTACAGAGGTAGCCCTGTGGTAGGGGCAGTAGGGGAGTTGGCAGTTATGAAGCGACACAGGTTGTGGAAGAGCCGGGAGGATGGGCTGTGGCACTCCAGCAGTGCCATCTGAACGGTCGCTAGTTCCCTCGTCATTTCCCATAGAGCAAAGTAATCCCCGTATTGTTTCTTTCTTAATGTCGGCTACCCCCCAATGGGGGAAACAGCCAAGGTAGAGAGTTGTTGCTTATATAAGTAAACATGTCATTGGAATTCTGACCTGCTTTAACTGAATGAATATATATATATATATATATATATATATATATATATATATATATATATATATATATATATATATATATATATATATATATATATATACATACATACATACATACATACATACATACATACATACATACATACATCATCATACATACATACATACATACATACATACATGTCATACATACATACATACATACATACATACATACATACATACATACATACATACATACATACATACATACATACATACATACATACATACATACATACATACATACATACATACATACATACATACATACATACATACATACATACATACATACATACATACATACATACATACATACATACATACATACATACATACATACATACATACATACATACATACATACATACATACATACATACATACATACATACATACATACATACATACATACATACATACATACATACATACATACATACATACATACATACATACATACATACATACATACATACATACATACATACATACATACATACATACATACATACATACATACATACATACATATATATATATATATATATATATATATATATATATATATATATATATATATATATATATATATATATATATATATATATATATATATATATATATATATATATATATATATATATATATATATATATATATATATATATATATATATATATATATATATATATATATATATATATATATATATATATATATATATATATATATATATATATATATATACATATATGTATATCTTTCTTTCTTTCTTTCCTCCCTACAGGTAGGCTTTTTAGCCTGTCAGTGCGGAGCATCTTTTTTTCCATTCCGCTCTGTCCCGGAAGATATCCTCCTCCTCCAATCTATTCAGTCTTCCCATTCTATATTTTGTTAAGATTTCTTGTATACTATCCCTTCATCTTTTTCGTGGGCGGTCTGTGGGCCTTCTTCCGTCTGGTGTCCATTTGAATGCTAGTTTTGGAATTCTTGCCTCCTCCATTCTCTGTACATGTCCCAGCCACCTCAGCTTAGCTTGCTCAATTTTTTTTTCCAATGATACCACTCCTAGTCTTCTTCTAAGTTCTTCATTCCTTATTCTATCCATTCGTGTGTTTTACCGAGTATAAGTCTGATAGGTTTTATTTCTGCATCTACTAATCTATTCATGTCTGTTGTAGTCAGTGTCCAAGTTTCAACTCCATAGGTTAATGATGGTATAAAGACAGTCGTGTAGACTAGTTTCTT
>JAXCGZ010006184.1:32500-40000 GCA_037179515.1 Halocaridina rubra | reverse complement strand
GCTCCCACTCGTTATCGTCCCCATCTACCATTCTCAAACCTCGACCACGCACTCGCTCATTCACCTCTCTTACAACTCCATCAATATACAAATTGAACAGCCATGGTGACATCACACATCCCTGTCTCAGTCCTACACTCACTGGATACCACTCACTCACTTCATTCCCTACCCTAACACAAGCTCTACTACCCTCATACAAACTCTTCACTGCATGCAACAATTTACCATTGATTCCATATAATCTCAAAACATTCCACATAGCCTCTCTATCAACTCTATCATATGCTTTCTCCAGATCCAAAAATGTAAAATACACATCCTTACCCTTTGCTAAATATTTCTCACATAACTGCCTAACTATAAAAATCTGATCTATACAACCTCTACCTCTCCTAAAGCCACTCTGCACTTCCGTGATCACATCTTCTGTCTTATCCCTAATCCTATTAACCAGTATCCTACCATACACTTTTCTTACCACACTTAACAAACTTATACCCCTAAAATTACTGCATTCATTCATATCTCCCTTACCTTTGTATAGGGGCACTATACAGGCAATCACCCAATCCACTGGCACCAATGACAACATAAAGCATATATTAAACACTCTCACTAACCATTCCAATGCAGTCACACCCCCTTCTTTCAACATCTCCGCTCTCACACCATCCATTCCAGGTTCTTTATCTGCTTTCGCTTCATACAATGCCCTTTTCACCTCCTCTCTTGTAATCTCTCTCTCATTTTCATCTCCCATTACTGGCCCTTGAACCCCTCCCACTGCCACTATAGCTGCCTCTCTATCTTCCTCAACATTCAGCAAGCACTCAAAATATTCTGCCCATCTTTTCCTTGCATCGTTCCCTCTTAACATCTGTCCCTTCACATCTTTCACTGTCTCTTCCATCCTCGATCCACCCTTCCTTGCTCTCTTCACTTCTTTCCAAAACTTCTTTTTATTTTTCTTATATGACCTACTAAAATCCTGTCCCCACCTAACATTTGCCAACCTCTTCTCTTCCTCTACCTTCCGCTTGGTTTCCACATTTTTTTCCCTATATCTTTCATACTTCTCCTTACTTTTACACTGCAGCCATTCCTCAAAAGCCCTCTTTTTCTCTTCCACCTTCATTTTCACCCCTTCATTCCACCACTAGCTGCCCTTCCTCATGCCACCTCCAACAAACCTCTTTCCACACACATCACTTGCATGTCCCACAAAACATTCTTTCATCAACCCCCATTCCTCCCCTAACTCCCCAACTTCTCTTTCTTTCACCCTGTCATATGCCACTCTCAACCTGTCCTGATATTCCTGTCTCTTCTCTGGCTTTTTCAACTCTTCCACCTTCACTATTTCCCTTCTACATCCCCCCACACAATTTCCCCACTCTTTTGCTACTACCACTTTTGCTTCAACCAAAAAATGATCAGACATCCCAGCAGCCACACCCCTGAATGCATGTACATCTTTCACTCTACCAATCATGCTCTTTGCTACCAACACATAATCCATCAATGCTCCTTCTTTCACTCTTCCATTTGCCACTCTCATCCATGTATACTTATTTATTAACTTCTTCTTAAATAAACTATTACCTATCACCAACTCTTGCTCCACACACATATCTAACAGTCTCTCACCACTCTCATTCCCACCTGGTACCCCATACTTTCCTACAAAACCTTCTATCTCTCCAACACCCACTCTGGCATTCAAGTCACCCAACACAACTACATAGTTCCTTCTACTCAGACCATCCACACATCTCGTTAACTCATTCCAGAATTCATCTCGCTCTTAATCGCTTCTCTCACATCCTGGCCCATACGCACTAACAAAAGCCCAACATTGCCTTCCCCACATCAGCCTAGATGACACTTCTTTCCATTCCACTACCTGATTTACCATCCTCTCACTCAGCAATATTGCCACACCTTCTCTCGCTCTCCCCCTTTCTACTCCAGACACCCTACCCGTCACATCACCAAATGCCACTTCTCCTCTTCCTTTCATCTTCGTCTCACACAATGCCAATACATCTATCCTCCTCTTTCCAAATATATATCCAATCTCACATCTTTTGCTCTCTATCGTACTACAACCACGCACATTTAGACACCCCAAAACTAGAGTTTGGGGAGAAGTTATTCTCCCCTCTACTCCCCTTCTTCTTTGACGTCTCGCAGGAGGTTGATACAAGGGGGGGGATTCCTAGTCCCCCAGCCCCGTTCACTTTAAGTCGCCTTCTACGACACGCAGGGAATACGGTGAGGCTATTCTTTGATATTGTGCCCGCCCCACAGGGCACTTGCCCGCCCCACAGGGCACTATATATATATATATATATATATATATATATATATATATATATATATATATATATATATATATATATATATATATATATATATATATATATATATATATATATATATATATATATATATATATATATATATATATATATTATATTTATATATATATATATATATATATATATATGTATATATATATATATATATATATATATATATATATATATATATATATATATATATATATATATATATATATATATATATATATATATATATATATATATATATATATATATACATACATACATACATACATACATACATACATACATACATACATACATACATACATACATACATACATACATACATACATACATACATACATACATACATACATCAGAGGACTTAAACAGAGAATCAAGAAGTTAGAGGAAATGGTTATAAGCCTTGATGATAAAATTCGGAATATGGATGGAGAAATGAAAGAGAATGAAACACTCAGAGAACAAATAAGATCTTTGGAGGAAGCAAATAAAGCACAAGGGCAGGAGAGAAAGGAACTAGAAAAAAGAATAAAGAAGCTGGAAGGGGAAAAGAGTCAACTAGAATCTAGAATTTCTAAACAAGAAGATAAAAACAAACAGCTGAATGACAACCTAAAGGAATTAGATGTTAGTTCACTGCTCTCTTCTGAGAGAGACGAGATTGCTGCTTGGAATGTTCAGATTAAGGAAAACATTGAACAGTTCAGAAAAGAGTTCCTGGAGCTGAATATGGAAAATGATGCCATGAAAACATCCTTTGCTGATGCACTAAAGGGGAATGTGGCAGTAAAAGAGGCTGTAAAGGTGGTGGCACTGGAAAACATACAAACAGTTGACTATAAAGAGACAGTAATCGAAAAAATGAAAGACGTTGTGATGGAAAGGGCAAACCCACTCATCAGACAGGCACTTGATAAGGAGAAGACAGTGGTAATCTCAGGCATAAGTGAATCCCAGGAGCCAACATGGCAGGGGAGACTTGAAGAAAATAAAGCTAACGTTGTAGACCTGATAAGAAAGCTTGGAGTAGTATGTGGTCCTGAGGATATTGTAAACATACACCAACTAGGTAAATATTCGAGGGAAGGAAAGCCGAGACCAACAAAAGTAACCTTTGAGAGAGGGGGGACATGTAGGGAAATATTGTTGAGAAAAAAAAGTCTAAAAGACCTTCAAGAATGCAAAGAAGTGTTCATTAGACGATACAGAACACAGGAAGAGATGGGAAAGATCAAAAACTTGTTGCAAGAGGCAAGAAGGTTAAATGATGAAAGAAATGAAGAAGAGAAGAAAAATTTTCGTTACAGAATACTTCCAGACAAAGGGGAGATAAAGAAGATAATGACAGAAGATCAGGGGATGGGGCCTCATTAAGATTGTTATACACAAATGCTGATGGATTAGCTGCTAAGGCAGTAGAATTAAAAGATAGGATTCACAACAGTAAGGCAGATATAGTAGCAATTACAGAGACTAAGTTGAGTGAGGACATAAACAGTGTCACAGTTTTTCCTAAGGGCTTCAGAATACTAAGGGTCGAAAGATCTGAGAGGACTGGTGGAGGGATAGCACTGCTCATAAGTGAGAGGATTCAAGTTGAAGAAATAAACTTGGCTATAGAAAGTGAGTTCAGGGAATTTCTTGTTGCTCGCATAAATACTGGGTCAGAGAGCATTATAATAACTGTTGTATACAACCCACCAAGGAACCAAAATAGGCTTGAAATTTATGAGGAAAGTCATATAGGTACGATTGAAGTCATAAACTCAGTTGTTAACATGGCGCGGGAGAAAAAATGTAGGATTTTGATTATGGGAGACTTTAATCATAAAGAGATAGATTGGATAAATCTTGACCCACACAGTGGTGAGGACTCATTTGGGGCAAGATTCCTAGATTGCGTACAAGGGAATTTCCTACACCAACATGTAATGGAACCAACAAGAGCCAGGGGTGGGGATGAGCCATCACTACTTGATCTAGTGTTCACAGATAATGTGTTGGATATTGAAAATATTGAGTATGAACCACCAATTGGAAAGAGTGACCACTGTGTGTTGTTGATGGAGTATATCATTGAAGACATTCTTCCTGAGAGTAGAGGCACTGAGGACATGAGGAGGAACTATCCGAAAGGAGATTACATCAAAATGAATGAGCTTTTTGCAGTTATTGACTGGAGAACCTTATTTTACAACAAATCTGTACAAGAAATGTATGACATCTTTTGTGAGAAATATGGGAAGATAGTAGATTGCTGCATACCTGTCACCAAAGTAGGTGTAATTCATGCCAGAGAGAAATGGTTCGATAATGGGTGTAAAAGAGATAAGGAGTGGAGAGACAAATGCTGGAAAAGGTATAGGAGGAGAAAAAACATAAATGCCTGGCAAACCTACAAAAGAGCAAGAAATGACTACCTAAGTAAAAGGAGAGAGGCAGAGAGAGATTATGAGAGGGACATCACCAGGAAGGCTAAAGAAAATCCCAAGCTTTTCCACAGCTTTATCAGAGGAAAACTGAAGGTAAAAGAACAGGTTTTAAGGCTAAAGAGAGCGGATGGAAGCATCACTGAGACGGACGAAGAGATCTGCAAAGAATTGAACAAGGAGTTTCAGTCAGTATTTACAGTAGAAAATACCCCACCCCCTCAGATTACAGTGATAGAAGCTCAAGGGCCGGTATTAGAGAACATCAACCTTACAGCCACAGAGGTATGCAAAGCGCTGATGGATTTAGATGTTCATAAAGCTACAGGTCCTGATGACATATCCCCTCATGTGCTTAAAAAATGCGCAAACACAATATCAGTGGCACTAAGTATCATATTTAAGGAGTCACTGGAGTCGGGGGAGATTTCCAAGATGCTGGAAACAAGCAAATGTGATACCTATCTTCAAAAAGGGAAGGAGGGATACGGCTCTGAACTATAGACCAGTTTCCTTGACCAGCATAGTTTGCAAACTTATGGAGAAACTACTAAGGAAACATATCTCTCTTCACTTGGAATCCTTCAACTTTTTGTCAGTGAGGCAACATGGCTTCAGAGAAGGAAGATCAACAGTAACAAACTTATTAGAATTTTATGATGAGCTAAGCCAAATCTTACAGGAAAGAGAGGGCTGGGCAGATTGCATATTCCTAGACTTCCAGAAAGCGTTTGACACTGTTCCACATGGGAGACTTATTAGGAAGCTGCAATCAATGGCTAGAATAGGTGGAAATGTCTTGGAATGGATAAAAACTTACTTAGAAGGAAGGGAACAGAGGTTTAGAGTAAGACACTCAGTGTCTGAATGGAGAAGAGTTAGTAGTGGAGTTCCACAGGGTTCAGTTTTAGGGCCACTTTTGTTCCTTGTATATGTAAATGACCTACCAGAGTCTGTAAATTCATTCATGAATATGTTTGCAGATGATGCAAAGATTGTGAAGAAAGTAAAAAACGAGAACAATGGTAGAGAACTTCAGGAGGATCTAAATAATCTGCATGAGTGGTCAGAAAAGTGGCTAATGAAATTCAATACCTCAAAATGTAAGGTAATGAGAATGGGTACAAGTGCAAGAAGGCCCAAGCTTGACTACTCGGTGGCTGGAGTGCAACTTCAAGAGACAGAAAATGAGAGAGATCTAGGAGTAAACATACTGGCAGATTTGTCTCCAGAAATACATATAAATGGCGTAGTAAGGGCAGCATATGCATTCTTATCAAATGTAAGGGTAGCCTTCAGGCACATGGACAAGGAAATGTTCAGAAATATTTACGTAACCTATGTGAGGCCAAAACTCGAATATGCAGCCCCCTTTTGGAATCCGCACTTGAAAAAGCACATAGCTAAGCTTGAAAAAGTTCAAAGACATGCCACGAAACTGGTGCCAGAAATACGCAATCTCGGTTATGATGAGAGGCTGAGGGAATTAGACTTGCCATCACTCGAAGCTAGAAGAGTAAGGGGGGATATGGTGACAGTCTTTAAATTCCTTCATGGTTATGATAGAGTGGATAGGGATCGATATTTCGATATGGCTGGCTTTAGAACTAGAGGTCATAGTTTGAAGCTTCGTAAGAAAACTTGTTTGCAGGATGTAAGGAAATACTTTTTCAGTGTAAGAGTAGTTGATAATTGGAATTCGCTAAGCGAGGAGGTAGTTAATGCTATCTCAATCCATAGTTTTAAGGACAGGTATGATAAGTATCACTAAGTCTAAAAAAGGAACCGATCAGGAGACGGGAAGATACGAGCTTTGGGCTCTTTCCCGTAAACACAATTAGGTAATCACAATTAGGCAATTAGGTAATCACATACATACATACATAAATAAGTATGTATGTAAGGATGCTTGGGGTCCATTCTCCAGCAACTCTGGAAACTTCGCAGATATATATATATATATATAAATATATATATATATATATATATATATATATATATATATATATATATATATATATATATATATATATATATATATATATATATATATATATATATATATATATATATATATATATATATATATATATATATATATATATATTTATATATATATATATATATATATACATATATATTTTTATATATTTATATATAAATATATATACATATATATATATATATATATATATATATATATATATATATATATATATATATATATATATATATATATATATATATATATATATATATATATATATATATATATATATATGTGTGTGTGTGTGTGTGTGTGTGTTTGTGTATGCACATATATATATATATATATATATATATATATATATATATATATATATATATATATATATATATATATATATATATATATATATATATATATATATATATATATATATATATATATATATATATAGATGTATGTATGAATGTATGTATATATGTATGCATGCATGCATGCACATATATATATATATATATATATATATATATATATATATATATATATATATATATATATATATATATATATATATATATATATATATATATATATATATATATATATATATATATATATATATATATATATTTATATATATATATATATATATATATATATATATATATATATATATATGTTTGTTTGTTTGTTCCGGTTTTACGTCACG
>JAXCGZ010006184.1:15000-27500 GCA_037179515.1 Halocaridina rubra | reverse complement strand
AATAATAATGATTACCCCACTGTTAGTGAGAAAGCTTTTTTCTTAGTTAATCTTTGTCAAATATACAATATTTACAATTGTAAAATGATTACAAAATTACATTGGGAAATTCTTTAGTTAGTATATGTTGTATATTACTTGCATAACAAATATTCAAAAACCATTTCAAATAATTAAATTTACCTTTAATTAAACATAAAGTTTCACATTCAGTCAAGTTCTGTGTACGACTAGTCCATACACAATATAGATAATTACAAATAAGCAGAACTGCAGTGTTCTCATCTCTTCTACTTCTTCCTTTAATATCTAACATTAATAATTTTAGCCAGTTATTACCTTGTACTGAACACATCAAATTAAATTTACTTTTAAACCAATGAAAAATATTTTTTATTCTTATACAAAAATAGAATATATGCATTGTATATTCAGATTCACCACAAAAGTCACAATTTCCATTATTCTTAATTCCTAACACTTCTAAATGTTTATTTGTGGGTAATCTTTCATGTAAATATTTAAACATAAATTCTCTCGCCCTTAAACCAACCACTGGATGATTAACATTTTCCCATATTTTACTCCACTGTAGCAAAGGATAATCTTTCTCTACTAATGGCTGTGACTTAACAAATATAATAGAATATATATCTTTACTTTTTATATGAGGAAATTTAGCATGTTTACACATTTTTCTTATGTTTTCCACTACACCAGAGTAAAACATGAGACATATATATGATACATCTGGATACTTATTTGTGTTTACTAAATAGCTTAGTCTTATGCTACAATAATAAATATTTAAAAGTCTTCCTTCCAAAGTGTCTTTAAGGCTAGTAGCTGTAAGAATTGCAGCAGCTTTATTAAAAACATCTATTATACCAAGACCCCCTTCACTTTTGGGCAAAAGCAAGGTTGCTCTACGGATGGGATGATAGCTACCCCTCCAAAGATACCTGAATATTAAAACATTTACTTTTTGTGCAAATCTCTTGCTTAATGGAAGTGTATGGGCTACATACCATACTTTCGATAATAAAATACAATTCACAATTATTGCCTTCTGAAAAATTGTAAGTTACCTTTGGGCAAGCATACTGATCCTTTTCTCTAGTTTTTCTATTATTATATTCCAGTTCACTTCCATTGTCATCTTCTCGTCTTCACAATAAGAAATTCCCAATATCTTTAGATTATATTCTGTTTTAAGCCAACGAAGAGGCCAGTCATTTTTACCATGCCATTTCCCTACCCCAGTTATACTACTTTTACTCCATTTGAAAGGGCACCACTTGCTTTTTCAAATAAATGTATTTCCCTAAAAACTTCAACTATAGATTCCTCTGTTGATACAAACACAGATGAATCATCTGCAAATCCTTGCATGCAAATTTTCCATCCATTTGGAAGATGTGGTGATATTATACTTTTATTATTCTTAATACTTAAAAAGAGGGGCTCTTGGTAAATTACATATAACATGCATTGACAGTGGACATCCTTGTCTCACAGATTTCATAATTGGAAAAACATCACTCAACATTCCATTAATACACAACCGACTGCAACAATATTTATATAACATTTTCATCCAACTAATATACAAATCTGGAATTCCTAACTTATTCATAATTTTAAACAAAAAATCGTGGTGAACAGCATCAAATGCTTTATTCCAATTTAACTTCATAACAGCCATTGCATAATTATTTTCATAAGTATAATGAATAATGTCTCTAATATTATTATTGCAATGCACTATTGATCTACCTTTAACACTGCAAAACTGTTCAACAGAGATTAATTTATTCATTACAGTCTTTAATCTATTGGCCAAAAACTTAGCAATGATTTTATAGTCTACATTCAAGAGTGAAATTGGTCTCCATCCACTCAATGTTTGATCTTCATTTCCCTTTCTCAACAATTTTATTATGCCCTCGTTTTGTAAGTTAGAAAGTTTCTGTCTGTCCAATATATGTTTTACCACTTCAAATAAATCATTTTAAGTATTTTCCAAAATTCTTTGTAAAATTCTGATGGTAATCCATCTATACCTGGCGCTTTCCCTGTACCCATATCTTTAATCACATTCCCTAATTCTAACATACTAATATTACTAATTAAATCTTTACGGTCAATATCATTTAACTTATTACAACATAAATCCAGTAACATATCTTGCACCTGACAGTCACCTTCCACCTTATCATACAAGTTCCCATAAAAATCTTTAGCATGAGTTAAAATTGCTTTAGTATTATTCAATATCTGTCCATTGACACCTTTTATATTCTGCATTATCTTATTATTTCTATTGACTTTCTCTTTCTTTAATAAATATGGAGACATTTTCTCTCCTTCAATTTTATCTTTCAGTCTAGCCCTTATTTTCACTCCTTCACATATTTCATTCTGAATCCTTTCTATTTTATTTTTCACTGAATGTATTATATCAAAGTCTATAATTCCTACATTAGCCTTTTGGTATAATTCTTTTAACCTACATTGTAGTAAGTTTATCAGCCCATATTTTTCTGCTAAGATTTTTTTTGACATTTTAACAAAAAAACTTTTAATTTTCTCCTTACAATAAATCCACCACTTGATCAAGTTATTAAACTTATACTGCTCTCCTTTTAAGAACTGCCATAGCACGCCAAAATTTTCTTTTACATCCTCTCTATTTAGAATGCTAACATTTAATTTCCACGTACCTTTACCTTTATTAGTTGTCAAAGAGTTGATACTAGTAATTACCATACAATGATCTGAAAATGCTATAGGTACTGTTTTGCATGAATTTATATGATTAAACAGACTTTTAACATATATTCTATCAATACGGGATGCATAATTTGTCTTAATGTATGTATAATCTGTTACAAAATTGATACTTGCAGCATCTCTAAGACCAGTCCCTTTAAGTAATTCACCAATTTTTTTTTTTATATTACAGTTTTATCCAAAGTACTAACATCTTTTACATGAGTTACACTATTAAAATCCCCTGCAAAAATTGTGTCATCTATATTTTGTCTTAAATAATAAAATAAACTATCAAAAAAATCTTCTCTCTCTCTTTTCTTATTCGAGCCCGATGGGGCATAAACATTAAGGAAATGAATTTCCTTACCACCAGTGCTTATCTTTAAGCTTAGTATTCTACCTTCATAGTCCATCTCTTGTTTTATAACATTTATAGGAGACAATCGTTTCCTGATCAATATTGCAACACCTTTTAAATAAATAGTTGGATTTATAAATACTTCATAATATTGCTCTACATGATATAATGAATTTCCAGCCTTAATGTTATGTTCTTGCATCATTATCATGTCTAGTGTATAAAGATCGGCAAGAGAAATTAATATTAATTCTTTCCTATCGTCATTTAAACCATTGATATTTAGCGTACAAACAGTCAGAGCCATGAAAAATATATATTTATAAAAGATAATAGAATGTGAGAAAAAAAAGAAACATTACCTTACCAACTTTCGTTTCTTAACATTACTAATTTTCAACTGCTTATTCTTTTTTATTTTGAGTTTGCCTCCTTTTTTTACTTTAATTAACCACTGTTCTTTCTTACACTCCTCACTTATCGACATTCCTTCAGAAAATGTTTCTTCACCAATTTCAGTACTTGACGATTCGCCATCTTTATCCGTTGTTTCTTTATTTATTTCCATTTTCTCATTATCTTCAATTATGTCTTCTTTTATAACCTTATCTAGGGCATTACACACTTCTTTGTCCTCTTCATGTACGATTAACTGAGAAAAAGTTCCTTGATCCATATCTTCATTTTTTGCAATCCTATGCACTTCCACCGTTGTTACACCTGATTCCAAAGATACATCCTCTTTCCTCTTGTTAAGAGTTTGATCATCATTTGGGAATGATTCCTCTTGACTGCTACTAATGTGTGTCCTTTCCTCTTCATTTTTATCTCTTGCATTCAACTTCATCTGTGCATATTCCACTGGCTAACTGTATTTCTTCTACTTGCGGCTCCTTTGTTTTTTGTTTGTTATCTCCATCCTTTGTTGCATTGTCTGCTCTTCCCTCCTCTAAATTCCCTGTAGAGTTATCTTTATTGGCATTTACTTCTTGAATGGTGCGTCCAGTCCTCTTATTTTCCTCTTCGTCTTGTGCACTTTTCCTTTTCCTTTGAATATCAGGAAAATCTGTAGTATTATATATATATATATATATATATATATATATATATATATATATATATATATATATATATATATATATATATATATATATCCTGTCATCTAAGCCAAAGTAACAATCAGCGGCCATGTGATTCTCCCTGCCACATTTAAAGCAAGTTTTCTGCTCTCCATTATAGAAGAATACGATATTATGACCGTGAATATTTAATGAGGAGGGTACACTCCTCTTCAATTCCATCCTAGCTGTGCGTATACCATTTAGAAGTCCCTCAGCCTTTCCGTATGTAAACCTGTTTAATCTGATTCCATAAACTTTTCCATAATTCTCAAGAATCCTCTCCAAAACTGCATTATCTATATCAAAGGGTGCATAGCTAATGGTACATTGTCTACTAAAGTTAATAATTCTTACTACTTTACCATGACCAACGTCAACGTCTTTCTCATCATACTGATCACAAAAAGCTTGAAAAATATATGATTTACTAAACTTTAAAACATACTTTGTCTTGCTTAACTGTTGAAACCCAACAATATCATCATGATCAATTTTCAGTACAAAAAGAACTGTATTGCACACTGCATTATAATCAGGGCTAAATGAAAGAAAGAGCCCTATGGAGTCCTGTCTCCTAATAGGCGGAGAAAAGGAACTCATCTTACATCAGGCAGTTTATGACGTAAGAATAGTCCGAGGGCATGTTCTTTTTTTCGACCATACCCCATGGGTAACTGCCCACAAAAGATTATGCTTATAAATCTAACACTGTGCACTATACACAAACACTTATAAGCACAAACCAATCACTGTCACATTAAGCATAATACCTCAAAGAATAAAGCTGCAAAACGTTCTATTTCACTGAAAAAAAAAACGAAGAAATATACAGAGCTTTCAAAACGATGTTTACAAACTCCGCTTCTTTCAGTCACCTCCTTTCATTCCAAAGCTTTTAATGATAAAGTGTTTAATGATTTAACAAACATTCTTGACTCAGTGTTTGATTATATGGAAAATCCAAGTTAGAATGTTAAAATGAATGTATTAGTTTTAATGAAAAATATGAAGGAACAATTGCAATATAATGGATCATGATTTGTGAGTTGTCTCTTGGCATATCAATAGCTTGCAAAAAAGGTTAACAGATATTCGTGTTTATGTTCATGCTAGCAATGTTGATGTTATAGCTTTGCAAGAGGTTGTAATAAATGGAATTTCTTTGCAGTTACGAGCTTATCAGAGTTTTGAACTACCAGCAGATGTGACTGAAAATTTTAGAGGTTTTACAATATTTGTTAGGGATAGTATCCCTGCATCATTTCTTTCAGCTCGTAAAATAAATGGTACTGAGTATTTGTGTGTTAGTATTACATTCAGAAATACTGTCCTGACCAATATCAATGTATATGTTCATGGTAATTCATTAAATATAGATGATCTGCCTGACCTTATTTTTGCTGATGAATGTCTATTAGTAACTGATTTGAATGCTAGGCACAGGAATCTAGGTAGTATTGCCTTTCAGAATTACAATGGATTTGTCCTACATTTTATTTTTTAGCTGCTATTGAAGATGCCAAAGTCTTAGGAGCTGGTGAACCTACACATTTCAAAGGGGGGAGGCTTGATTATGCCATTATTTTCAATATGCTGGATGTACAAGCATATTTGAAAGTTATAGATACACTTTTAAGTGACCATTTTACAATTGAAGTTATGCTGAGTGTTGATAAAATATGCTATTTTAGTAATAGAAAGAGATATTCAATAAAAAATGGGCAGCATTATAATTTTATTGCTGAAGTTAGTTAGTGGTATAAAGATTATAAAAAACTTGAAATCAAAGATGAAAACAAAATCTATGAAGATTTGTTACAGTAGATGAGAGTATTTTGAATAAGCCTAGGAAAACTAATGGGTATAACACAAAACCCAAACCTAGGGATTGTAATGACAAGTTGGTAAAGGGATGGAAAATAATTATTGAAACAATGTCATAATCAGTGGAGTAAGGATCCTGCCAATGAGAAAAACAGGGACACCCTGCTTCAAGTAGCTGAATATACAACAGAAATAAATAAGAAAATAAGAGGGAAATATTGAGGAATTTTTTTAAGTGAAATTGCCCACTCTAGAACGTTAAGTCAAGTTTGGAATGGTGTGAGTAAAGCTAGGGGAGATAAGAAGAAATATAATATTCATCCCAATCCTAATGTTAAAGCTAATGAACTCATAAACAAATGGTCTTATACATCAAATCATGACAGTCTTCCAATTAGTGTTCAGAGTTGATTGAGAAATTTGTGGTCTAGGAGACGAGAGTTGGTGAGTATCCAGACAGCTCTTAATGATGAAACTTGCATTCCTCTTACTAGAGATGAAAATCTAAATGCAGTAAAGATGGGTTAGCTTATGATGTTATTAACAGCCTCATAAGCATGGAAGATAGTCCTATTCTTGAATTTTTCAATCTATCTTATGGAAATGTAAGATTGCCAGTGAAATGGAAGTTAGCACAAATTATTCTTGTGCCCAACAGCAATGAGGTTTATAGACCCATTTCACTAACCTCTTGTTTATAAAAAATGATGGAACGTATGATACTAAATAGATTAATGTATAAAATTGATGGTCTTTTATCTGATAATCTGTTTGGTATTATAAAGGGTAAAAGCACAACTGATTGTGTAATAAAATGCCTTAGTAATGCTGATGTTAGATGAAGATTGTTTGTAGATTTTGAAGGTGCTTTTGATAAGGCATATATAGCTATAATCTTAGAAAGCTTGGTAAATAAAGGTGTGAAAGGCAAATTACTGTCTTGGATTGTAGACTATTTAAATAACAGGAGAGCTAGTGTTTGTTTTTAAGGTTGTGAATCTGAGCAGAAAGAGTTTGAGCTCAGCACCCCTCAAGGTGGAGTCCTTAGCCCTAGGCTCTTTAATATACTAATGGACAAAATAGCTAGTTATCAATTTAATGGTAATTCCCAGGTAATACATTTATGCTGATGATATTTTGATTCAATGTAAGAGTGAAGAAATTATATCCAAGGTAATTGAAGAGCTCCAAACTCTTTGTATATGTTTTGGTTTAGTGATTACTGAAAATAAAACAAAATATCAGTCAAAGGTTGTTGATGGGAGTCGAGTTGGAGAAGCGGAGTTGTAAACACCGTTTTGAAAGCGCTGTATATTTCTTCGTTATTTCAGTGAAATAGAACGTTTTGGAACTTTATTTTTTGAGACATTAGGCTTAATGTGACAGTGATTGATTTGTGCTTATAAGTGTTTGTATATAGTGCACAGTCTTAGATTTATAAGCATAATCTTTTGTGGGCGGTACCCTTGGGGTATGGGCGAAAAGAGAACATGCCCGAGGACTATTCTTGCGTCATAAACAGCCTGATGTAAGATGAGTTCTTTTTCTCCGCCTATTAGGAGACAGGACTCCATAGGGCTCTTTTTTTCATTTAGCCCTGATTATAGCGCAGTGTGCAATGTAATTTTTGAAGTATTGAAAATTAAGCATGATGATATAGTTGGATTTCAGCAGATAAGCAAGGCAAAGTATGTCTTAAAATTTAGTAAATCGTACATCTTTCAAGCTTTTTGTGATCAGTACGATGAGAAAGATGTCGATGTTGGTAATGGCAAAACGGTAAAAATAATTAATTTTAGTAGACAATATACTTATATATCCATTCGCTATGCACCATTTGATATGGATAATGCAATTTTGGAGAGAATTCTTGAGAATTATGGAAAAGTTTATGGAATCAGATTAAACCGGTTTGCATACGGAAAGGCTGAGGGACTTCTAAATGGTATACGAACAGCTAGGATGGAATTGAAGAGGAGTGTACCCTCCTCATTAAATATTCACGGTCATAATATCGTATTCTACTATAATGGACAGCAGAAAACTTGCTTTAAATGTGGCAGGGAGAATCACATGGCCGCTGATTGTTACTTTGAATTAGATGACAGGATAAATATATATAATACTACAGATTTTCCTGATATTCAAAGGAAAAAGAATAGTGCACAAGACGTAGAGGAAAATAAGAGGACTGGACACACCATTCAAGAGGTAAATGCTAATAAAGATAACTCTACAGGGAATTTAGAGGAGGGAAGAGCAGACAATGAAACAAAGGATGGAGATAACAAACAAAAAACAAAGGAGCCGCTAGTACAAGAAATACAATTAGCCAGTGGAATATGTACAGATGAAAGTGAATGCACAGATGAAAATGAAGAGGAAAGGACACACATTAGTAGCAGTCAAGAGGAACCATTCCCAAATGATGATCAAACTCTTAACAAGAGGAAAGAGGATGTACCCTTGGAAACAGGTGTAACAACGGTGGAAGTGCATAGGACTGCAGATAAAGATATGGATCAAGGAACTTTTTCTCAATTAAGCGTAAATGAAGAGGACAAAGAAGTGTGTAATGCCCTAGATAAGGTTATAAAAGAAGACATACTTGAAGATAATGAGATAACGGAAATAAATAAAGAAACAACGGATAAAGATGGCGAATCGTCAAGCACTGAAACCGGTGAAGAAACATTTTCTGAAGGAATGTCGATAAGTGAGGAGTGTAAGGAAGAACAGTGGTTTGTTAAAGTAAAAAAAGGAGGTAAACTCAAAATAAAAAAGAATAAGAAGTTGGAAATTAGTAATGTTAAGAAACGAAAATTGGCAAGGTAATGTTTCTTTTTTTTATCACATTATATTCTCTTTTATATATATTTTTTTTTCATGGCTCTGACTGTTTGTACGCTAAATATCAATGGTTTGAATGACGATAGGAAAGAATTAAAATTAATTTCTCTTGCTAATCTTTATAAACTAGACATAATAATGTTGCAAGAACATAACATTAAGGCAGGAAATTCATTATATCATATAGAGCAATATTATGAAGTATTTATAAATCCAACTACTTATTTAAAAGGAGGTGTTGCAATATTGATCAGTAAACGATTGTCTCCTATAACTGTTATAAAACAAGAGATGGACTATGAAGGTAGAATACTAAGCTTAAAGATAAAAACTGGTGGTAAGGAAATTCATTTACTTAATGTTTATGCCCCATCGGGCTCGAATAAGAAAAGAGAGAGAGAAGATTTTTTTGATAGATTATTATATTATTTAAGACTAAATATAGATGACACAATTTTTGCAGGGGATTTTAATAGTGTAACTCATGTAAAAGATGTTAGTTCTTTGGATAAAACTGTAATATCAAAAAAAATTTGTGAATTACTTAAAGGGACTGGTTTTAGAGATGCTGCAAGTATCAATTATGTAACAGATTATACATATATTAAGACAAATTATGCATCCCGTATTGATAGAATATATGTTAAAAGTCTGTTTAATCATATAAATTCATGTAAAACAGTACCTATAGCATTTTCAGATCATTGTATGGTAATTACTAGTATCAACTTTTTGTCAACTAATAAAGGTAAAGGTACGTGGAAATTAAATGTCAGCATTCTAAATAGAGAGGATGTAAAAGAAAATTTTAGCGTACTATGGCAGTTCTTAAAAGGAGAGCAGTATAAGTTTAATAACTTGATCAAGTGGTGGATTTATTGCAAGGAGAAAATTAAAAGTTTTTTTGTTAAAATGTCAAAAAAAATCTTAGCAGAAAAATATGGGCTGATAAACTTACTACAATGTAGGTTAAAAGAATTATACCAAAAGGCTAATGGAGGAATTATAGACTTTGATATAATACATTCAGTGAAAAATAAAATAGAAAGGATTCAGAATGAAATATGTGAAGGAGTGAAAATAAGGGCTAGAATGAAAGATAAAATTGAAGGAGAGAAAATGTCTCCATATTTATTAAAGAAAGAGAAAGTCAATAGAAATAATAAGATAATGCAGAATATAAAAGGCGTCAATGGACAGATATTGAATAATACTAAAGCAATTTTAACTCATGCTAAAGATTTTTATGGGAACTTGTATGATAAGGTGGAAGGTGACTGTCAGTTACAAGATATGTTACTGGATTTATGTTGTAATAAATTAAATGATATTGACTGTAACGATTTAATTGGTAATATTAGTATGTTAGAATTAGGGAATGTGATTAAAGATATGGGTACAGGGAAAGCGCCAGGAATAGATGGATTACCATCAGAATTTTACAAAGAATTTTGGAAAATAATTAGAAATGATTTTTTTGAAGTGATAAAACATATATTGGACAGACAGGAACTTTCGAACTTACAAAATGAGGGCATAATAATATTATTGAGTAAGGGAAGTGAAGATCAAACACTGAGTGGATGGAGACCAATTTCAGTCTTGAATGTAGACTATAAAATCATTGCTAAGTTTTTGGCCAACAGATTAAAGACGGTAATGAATAAATTGATCTCTGTTGAACAGTTTTGCAGTGTTAAAGGTAGATCAATAGTGCACTGCAATAATAATATTAGAGACATTATTCATTATACTTATAAAAATAATTATGCAATGGCCATTATGAAGTTAGATTGGAATAAAGCATTTGATACTGTTCACCACGATTTTTTGTTTAAAATTATGAATAAGTTAGGAATTCCAGATTTGTATATTAGTTGGATGAAAATGTTATATAAAGATTGTTGCAGTCGGTTGAGTATTAATGGAATGTTGAGTGATGTTTTTCCAATTATGAGATCTGTGAGACAAGGATGTCCACTGTCAATGATGTTATATGTAATTTACCAAGAACCTCTCTTTTTAGGTATTAAGAATAATAAAAGAATAATATCACCACAGCTTCCAAATGGATGGAAAATTTGCATGCAAGGATTTGCAGATGATTCATCTGTGTTTGTATCAACAGAGGAATCTATAGTGGAGGTTTTTAAGGAAATACATTTATTTGAAAAAGCAAGTGGTGCCCTTTTAAATAGAGATAAAAGTAGTATAACTGGGATAGGGAAATGGCATGGTAAAAATGACTGGCCTCTTCGTTGGCTTAAAACAGAATATAATCTAATGATATTGGGAATTTCTTATTGTGAAGACGAAAAGATGACTATGGAAATGAATTGGAATATAATAATAGAAAAACTAGAGAAACGGATCAGTATGCTTGCCCAAAGGTATCTTACAATTTTTCAGAAGGCAATAATTGTGAATTGTATTTTATTATCGAAAGTATGGTATGTAGCCCATACACTTCCATTAAGCAAGAGATTTGCACAAAAAGTAAGTGTTTTAATATTCAGGTATCTTTGGAGGGGAAGCTATCATCCCATCCGTAGAGCTACCTTGCTTTTGCCTAAAAGTGAAGGGGGTCTTGGTATAGTAGATGTTTTTAATAAAGCTGCTGCAATTCTTACAGCTACTAGCCTTAAAGAAACTTTGGAAGGAAGACTATTAAATATTTATTATTGTAGCATAAGACTAAGCTATTTAGTAAACACAAATAAGTATCCAGATGTATCATATATATGTCCCATGTTTTACTCTGGTGTAGTGGAAAACATAAGAAAAATGTGTAAACATGCTAAATTTCCTCATATAAAAAGCAAAGACATATATTCTGTTATATTTGTTAAGTCACAGCCATTAGTAGAGAAAGATTATCCTTTGCTACAGTGGAGTAATATATGGAAAAATGTTAATCATCCAGTGGTTGGTTTAAGGGAGAGAGAATTTATATTTAAATATTTACATGAAAAATTACCCACAAATAAACATTTAGAAATGTTAGGAATTAAGAATAATGGAAATTGTGACTTTTGTGGTGAACCTGAATATACAATGCATATATTCTATTTTTGTATAAGAATAAAAAATATTTTTCATTGGTTTAAAAGTAAATTTAATTTGATGTGTTCAGTACAAGATAATAACTGGCTAAATTATTAATGTTAGATATTAAAGGAAGAAGTAGAAGAGATGAGAACACTGCAGTTCTGCTTATTTGTAATTATCTATATTGTGTATGGACTAGTCGTACACAGAACTTGACTGAATGGGAAACTTTATGTTTAATTAAAGGTAAATTTAATTATTTGAAATGGTTCTTGAATATTTGTTATGCAAGTAATATACAGAATATATTAACCAAAGAATTTTCCAATGTAATTTTGTAATCATTTAACAATTGTAAATATTGTACATTTGACATTTAAAAAATAAAAGAAAAAAAAAAAAGGTTGTTGATGGAAAGGAGTTCTGGTTAAATGAAATAAAATTAGAGAAGGTAAGCAGCTGTAAATACCTTGGCATGTATGTTAGTTTTCATAACAATGTTAAGGAACAAATTGCTTATGTAA
>JAXCGZ010006184.1:0-10000 GCA_037179515.1 Halocaridina rubra | reverse complement strand
AATCATAAGTCCTAGGTTCGAGTCCCGGTCGGGGAAAAAATGATTCATGTTTTCACATATGTATTGTGCTTATTTGATATATATATATATATACATATATATATATATATATATATATATATATATATATATATATATATATATATATATATATATATATATATATATATATATATATATATACATGCATATATATATATATATATATATATATATATATATATATATATATATATATATATATATATATATATATATATATATATATATATATATATATATATATATGCATGTATGTATGTATGTGTGTGATTACCTAATTGTGATTACCTAATTGTGTTTACGGGAAAGAGCCCAAAGCTCGTATCTTCCCGTCTCCTGATCGGTTCCATTTTAGACTTAGTGATACTTATCGTACCTGTCCTTAAAACTATGGATTGAGATAGCATTAACTACCTCCTCGCTTAGCGAATTCCAATTATCAACTACTCTTACACTGAAAAAGTATTTCCTTACATCCTGCAAAGAAGCTTTCTTACGAAGCTTCAAACTATGACCTCTAGTTCTAGAGCCAGCCATATCGAAATATCGATCCCTATCCACTCTATCATAACCATGAAGGAATTTAAAGACTGTCACCATATCCCCCCTTACTCTTCTAGCTTCGAGTGATGGTAAGTCTAATTCCCTCAGCCTCTCATCATAACTGAGATTGCGTATTTCTGGCACCAGTTTCGTGGCATGTCTTTGAACTTTTTCAAGCTTAGTTATGTGCTTTTTCAAGTGCGGATTCCAAAAGGGGGCTGCATATTCGAGTTTTGGCCTCACATAGGTTACATAAATATTTCTGAACATTTTCTTGTCCATGTGCCTGAAGGCTACCCTTACATTTGATAAGAATGCATATGCTGCCCTTACTATGCCATTTATATGTATTTCTGGAGACAAATCTGCCAGTATGTTTACTCCTAGGTCTCTCTCATTTTCTGTCTCCTGAAGTTGCACTCCAGCCACCGAGTAGTCAAGCTTGGGCCTTCTTGCACTTGTACCCATTCTCATTACCTTACATTTTGAAGTATTGAATTTCATTAGCCACTTTTCTGACCACTCATGCAGATTATTTAGATCCTCCTGAAGTTCTCTACCATTGTTCTCGTTTTTTATTTTCTTCACAATCTTTGCATCATCTGCAAACATAGTCATGAATGAATTTACAGACTCTGGTAGGTCATTTACATATACAAGGAACAAAAGTGGCCCTAAAACTGAACCCTGTGGAACTCCACTACTAACTCTTCTCCATTCAGACACTGAGTTTCTTACTCTAACCCTCTGTTCCCTTCCTTCTAAGTAAGTTTTTATCCATTCCAAAACATTTCCACCTATTTTAGCCATTGAGTGCAGCTTCCTAATAAGTCTCCCATGTGGAACAGTGTCAAACGCTTTCTGGAAGTCTAGGAATATGCAATCTGCCCAGCCCTCTCTTTCCTGTAAGATTTGGCTTACCTCATCATAAAATTCTAATAAGTTTGGGTGTGTGTGTGTGTGTGTGTGTGTGTGTGTGTGTGTGTGTGTGTGTGTGTGTGTGTGTGTGTGTGTGTGTGTGTGTGTGTGATTACCTAATTGTGTTTACGGGAAAGAGCCCAAAGCTCGTATCTTCCCGTCTCCTGATCGGTTCCATTTTAGACTTAGTGATACTTATCGTACCTGTCCTTAAAACTATGGATTGAGATAGCATTAACTACCTCCTCGCTTAGCGAATTCCAATTATCAACTACTCTTACACTGAAAAAGTATTTCCTTACATCCTGCAAAGAAGTTTTCTTACGAAGCTTCAAACTATGACCTCTAGTTCTAGAGCCAGCCATATCGAAATATCGATCCCTATCCACTCTATCATAACCATGAAGGAATTTAAATACTGTCACCATATCCCCCCTTACTCTTCTAGCTTCGAATGATGGCAAGTCTAATTCACTCAGCCTCTCATCATAACCGAGATTGCGTATTTCTGGCACCAGTTTCGTGGCATGTCTTTAGACTTTTTCAAGATTAGCTATGTGCTTTTTCAAGTGCGGATTCCAAAAGGGGGCTGCATATTCGAGTTTTGGCCTCACATAGGTTACATAAATATTTCTGAACATTTCCTTGTCCATGTGCCTGAAGGCTACCCTTACATTTGATAAGAATGCATATGCTGCCCTTACTACGCCATTTATATGTATTTCTGGAGACAAATCTGCCAGTATGTTTACTCCTAGATCTCTGTCATTTTCTGTCTCTTGAAGTTGTACTCCAGCCACCGAGTAGTCAAGCTTGGGCCTTCTTGCACTTGTACCCATTCTCATTACCTAACATTTTGAGGTATTGAATTCATTAGCCACTTTTCTGACCACTCATGCAGATTATTTAGATCCTCTTGAAGTTCTCTACTTGTGTGATTACCTAATTGTGATTACCTAATTGTGTTTACGGGAAAGAGCCCAAAGCTCGTATCTTCCCGTCTCCTGATCGGTTCCATTTTTAGACTTAGTGATACTTATCATACCTGTCCTTAAAACTATGGATTGAGATAGCATTAACTACCTCCTCGCTTAGCCAATTCCAATTATCAACTACTCTTACACTGAAAAAGTATTTCCTTACATCCTGCAAACAAGTTTTCTTACGAAGCTTCAAACCATGACCTCTAGTTCTAGAGCCAGCCATATCGAAATATCGATCCCTATCCACTCTATCATACCCAAGAAGGAATTTAAAGACTGTCACCATATCCCCCCTTACTCTTCTAACTTCGAGTGATGGCAAGTCTAATTCCCTCAGCCTCTCATCATAACCGAGATTGCGTATTTCTGGCACCAGTTTCGTGGCATGTCTTTGAACTTTTTCAAGCTTAGCTATGTGCTTTTTCAAGTGCGGATTCCAAAAGGGGGCTGCATATTCGAGTTTTGGCCTCACATAGGTTACATAAATATTTCTGAACATTTCCTTGTCCATGTGCCTGAAGGCTACCCTTACATTTGATAAGAATGCATATGCTGCCCTTACTACGCCATTTATATGTATTTCTGGAGACAAATCTGCCAGTATGTTTACTCCTAGATCTCTCTCATTTTTTGTCTCTTGAAGTTGTACTCCAGCCACCGAGTAGTCAAGCTTGGGCCTTCTTGCACTTGTACCCATTCTCATTACCTTACATTTTGAGGTATTGAATTCATTAGCCACTTTTCTGACCACTCATGCAGATTATTTAGATCCTCCTGAAGTTCTCTACCATTGTTCTCGTTTTTTACTTTCTTCACAATCTTTGCATCATCTGCAAACATATTCATGAATGAATTTACAGACTCTGGTAGGTCATTTACATATACAAGGAACAAAAGTGGCCCTAAAACTGAACCCTGTGGAACTCCACTACTAACTCTTCTCCATTCAGACACTGAGTGTCTTACTCTAACCCTCTGTTCCCTTCCTTCTAAGTAAGTTTTTATCCATTCCAAGACATTTCCACCTATTCTAGCCATTGATTGCAGCTTCCTAATAAGTCTCCCATGTGGAACAGTGTCAAACGCTTTCTGGAAGTCTAGGAATATGCAATCTGCCCAGCCCTCTCTTTCCTGTAAGATTTGGCTTACCTCATCATAAAATTCTAATAAGTTTGTTACTGTTGATCTTCCTTCTCTGAAGCCATGTTGCCTCACTGACAAAAAGTTGAAGGATTCCAAGTGAAGAGAGATATGTTTCCTTAGTAGTTTCTCCATAAGTTTGCAAACTATGCTGGTCAAGGAAACTGGTCTATAGTTCAGAGCCGTATCCCTCCTTCCCTTTTTGAAGATAGGTATCACATTTGCTTGTTTCCAGCATCTTGGAATCTCCCCTGACTCCAGTGACTCCTTAAATATGATACTTAGTGCCACTGATATTGTGTTTGCGCATTTTTTAAGCACATGATGGGATATGTCATCAGGACCTGTAGCTTTATGAACATCTAAATCCATCAGCGCTTTGCATACCTCTGTGGCTGTAAGGTTGATGTTCTCTAATACCGGCCCTTGAGCTTCTATCACTGCAATCTGAGGGGGTGGGGTATTTTCTACTGTAAATACTGACTGAAACTCCTTGTTCAATTCTTTGCAGATCTCCTCGTCCGTCTCAGTGATGCTTCCATCCGCTCTCTTTAGCCTTAAAACCTGTTCTTTTACCTTCAGTTTTCCTCTGATAAAGCTGTGGAAAAGCTTGGGATTTTCTTTAGCCTTCCTGGTGATGTCCCTCTCATAATCTCTCTCTGCCTCTCTCCTTGTGTGTGTGTGTGAGTGTGTGTGTGTGTGTGTGTGTGTGAGTGAGATTACCTAATTGTGCTTACGGGAAAGAGCCCAAGCTCGTATCTTCCCGTCTCCTGATCGGTTCCATTTTGTACTTAGTGATACTTATCATACCTGTCCCGAAAACTATGGACTGAGTTAACATTAACTGACTCCTCGCTAAGCGAATTCCAATTGTCAACTACTCTTACACTGAAAAGTACTTCCTTACATCTTGCAAATAAGTTTTCTTACGAAGCTTCAAACTATGACCTCTACTTCTAGAGCCTGCCATATCAAAATATCGATCCCTATCCACTCTATCATAACCATGAAGGAATTTAAAGACTGTCACCATATCCCCCCTCAATCTTCTAGTTTCGAGTAATGGTAAGTTTAATTCCCTCAGCCTCTCATCATAACTGAGATTGCGTATTTCTAGCACCAGTTTCATGGCATGTCTTTGAAGTTTTTCAAGCTAAGCTACGTGCTTTCTCAAGTACGGATTCCAAAAGGGGGCTGCATATTCGAGTTTTGGCCTCACATAGGTTTCATAAATATTTCTGAATATTTCCTTGTCCATGTGTCTGAAGGTCTCTTGAAGTTCTACTCCTGCCACCGAGTAGTCAAGCTTGGGCATTCTTGCACTTGTACCCATTTTCATTACCTTATATTTTGAAGTATTGAATTTTGTTAGCCACTTTTCTGACCACTCATGCAGGCTATTTAGATCTTCCTGAAGTTCTCTACCATTGTTCTCGTTTCTTACTTTCTTCACAATCTTTGCATCATCTGCAAACATATTCATTAACGAATTTACAGACTTTGGTAGGTCATTTACATATACAAGGAACAAAAGTGGCTCTAAGACTGAACCCTGTTGAACTCCACTACTAACTCTTCTCCATTCAGACACTGAGTGTCTTACTCTAACCCTCTGTTCCCTTCCTTTTAAGTAAGTTTTTATCCATTCCAAGACATTTCCACATATTCTAGCCATTGCTTACAGCTTCCTAATAAGTCTCCCACGTGAAACAGTGTCAAGCGCTTTCTGGAAGTCTAGGAATATGCAATCTGCCCAGCCCTATCTTTCCTGTAAGATTTGGCTTAACTCATCATAAAATTCTAATATGTTTGTTACTGTTGATCTACCTTCTCTGAAGCCATGTTGCCTCACTGACAAAAAGTTGAAGGATTCCAAGTGAAGAGAGATATGTTTCCTTAGTAGTTTCTCCATAACTTTGCAAACTATGCTGGTCAAGGAATCTGGTCTATAGTTCAGAGCCATGTCCCTCCTTCCATTTTTGAAGATAGGTATCAAGTTTGCTTGTTTCCAGCATCTTGGAATCTCCCCTGACTCCAGTGACTTTTTAAATATGATACTTAGTGCCAATGATATTGTGTTTGCGCATTTTTTAAGTACATGAGGGGATACGTCATCAGGACCTGTAGCTTTATGAACATCTAACTCCATCAGCGCCTTGCATACCTCTGTGGCTGTATGGTTAATGTTCTCTAATACCGGCCCTTGAGCTTCTATCTCTGCAATCTGAGGGGGTGGGGTATTTTCTACTGTAAATACTGACTGAAACTCCTAGTTCAATTTTTTTCAGATCTCTTCATCCTTCTCAGTGATGCTTCCATCCTCTCTCTTAAGCCTTAAAACCTGTTATTTTACCTTCAGTTTTCCTCTGATAAAGCTGTGGAGAAGCTTGGAATTTTCTTTAGCCTTCCTGGTGATGTCCCTTTCATAGTCTCTCGCTGCCTCTCTTCTTTTACTTAGGGAGTCAATTCTTGCTCTTTTGTAGGTTTGCCAGGCATTTGTGTTTTTTTTCTCCTCCTTTACCTTTTCCATCATTTGTCTCTCCACTCCTTAGCTCTTTTACACCCATTATCGAACCATTTCTCTCTGGCATGAATTACGCCTACTTTGGTGAAAGGTATGCAGCAATCTACTATCTTTCCATATATCTCACAAAAGATGTCATACATTTCTTGTACAGATTTTTTGTAAATAAGGTTCTCCAGTCAATAACTGCAAAAAGCTCATTCATTTTGATGTAATCTCCTTTCGGATAGTTCCTCCTCATGTCCTCAGTGCCTCTACTCTCAGGCAGAATATCTTCCATGATATACTCCATCAACAACACACATTGGTCACTCTTTCCAATTGGTGGTTCATACTCAGTTTTTTCAATATCCAACACATTATCTGTGAACACTAGATCAAGTAGTGATGGCTCATCCCCACCCCTGGCCCTCGTTGGTTCCATTACATGCTGGTGTAGGAAATTCCCTTGTACGCAATCTAGGAATCTTGCCCCGAATGAGTCCTCACCACCGTGTAGGTCAAGATTTATCCAATTTATCTCTTTATGATTAAAATCTCCCATAATCAAAATCCTACATTTTCTCTCCCATGCCATGTTAACAACTGAGTTTATGACTTCAATAGTACCTACATGACTTTCCTCATTAACTTCTAGCCTATTCTGGTTCCTTGGTGGGTTATATACAACAGTTATTATAATGCTTTCTGACCCAGTATTTATGCGAGCAACAAGAAATTCCTTGAACTCGCTTTCTATAGCCATGTTTATTTCTTCAACTTGAATCCTTTCACTTATGGACAGTGCTATCCCTCCACCAGTCCTCTCAGATCTTTCAACCCTTAATATTCTGAAGCCCTTAGGAAAAACTGTGACACTGTTTACGTCCCCACTCAACTTAGTCTCTGTAATTGCTACTATATCTGCCTTACTGTTGTGAATCCTATCTTTTAATTCTACTGCCTTACCAGCTAATCCATCAGCATTTGTGTATAACATTCTTAATGAGGCCCCATCCCCTGATCTTCTGTCACTATCTTCTTTATCTTCCCTTTGTCTGAAAGAACTCTGAAATGAAAATTTTTCTTCTCTTCATTTCTTTCCTCATTTAACCTTCTTGCTTCTTGCAACAAGTTTTTGATATTTCCCATCTCTTCCTGTGTTCTGTATCGTCTAATGAAGCCGTGCTTGTGTGTGCGTGTGTACGTCTGTGTCTGAGTCTGTGTGTACATTAACAATTAAGAAAATAAGTGTGACAGAGTGTTTTGCTCAAAGTCACCAGAGGCTGCTAGATGCCTCATTAAATAAATTAGTAATATAACTGTTATTTTCTAACTAAAAAAATAATTCCCACTTCTTGACTTTTGCAGATTATGATTATTTGCAATTTGTATTTTAGCTTATAGCTAATTTTAAATATACCTTATTTACTCTTCTTGTACGTGTAGAAGTATAGCCCCGATATAAAGGCTGCTCCTATTTTCTGTCTGCTACGAGCCAAGAAAATTATGAGATATTAAAACCAGTAACCTAACTTTTCATTATTATTCTCGTTTTATTTTATTTGCTTCCACTTGTTGCACCTAAAAATACTGTCTCTCCCTTGCATCTCTGCTATAATTGCCTGCCAGGGACCACCACTAAAATAGTCCTTAAAATGATATCAGAACCAATTACTGCTCTAGAAATGTATCCTACAGATGAACTCACCAGGAGGGACAATGAGACGCTCTCTTTTGGCGCCGAGACTGCCCAGAGGCAACATCTCGCCTGGGTGGTCTAAGTTTATTTCAAATCTTAATTACGTGGCATCTTCACAGGAATTCATCTAGCACAACAAGGTGAGGGATAGTGTATGGTAAAGCTCGTGGGTCAAGCAAATTGGTTTATTTTCGAGAATTAGTTACATTCGTTACTGGATAAATCTTATGGATTTTATTTTCAGATTCCATTCCCATACACACGAAATTTTGTAGATTACCAAACTGGAATCTCACATGCCAAAGTTAATTCCTTAACCTGTAAATTACAGCTGATATACATTGCTGAGAAGTTTCTTTTCACTGAATGTGATAAACGAAAATCTCATCCTCTGAAGACTGGTTATGAGCCCGTAAAAATCTATCTCTTTTCCTAATAAATTCTAATTTCATTTCACCCCTTTCTATCATCGTAAATAAAGTGTTTTACGTCAAAAACTCGTCAATAAAGCTATTTGCTAAACAAATTGCAAATATTTAAAAGGTAATTTTTCCCAGTTGGCTTTGCAAATATTTCTTGTTAACCACAATTTAATGAATGCATACCGTATTTATCTTGCTAATTCTTCATATGTTGGGGATAAAGTGTTTTGAGTTATAGGTTGCAAATACCTCAAAAGGTGGTTTTGCACCTTTTTTTTTCATTGCAAAGTTCCTGATAACTAAAAGTGAATGAATACTGTATTTATCTCGTAGATTCTTCCTTTATCCTAAATAGAGTGTTTTACCATATTAATTGTTAATCAGTAATAAGCATTGCAACTTTTGTGGTTGCCCACTATTTAAGGAATACATACAGTACTGTATTTGTCTTGCTTATTCTTCATTTATTGTGAATATATTGTTTTCCTTTAAAACCAGTAAAGAATTAATGGTTTTGTATGCTATTTTGGTAGCATAAATATTTCTGGTTAGCTGTGAATAACCAATATATTTTCATCCAGTAGAATGACATTGGAAACTCATTATATGTGTGCTCATGCTTTCAGTTTCCCATTATAAATAGTGTGTCATTTCTGTTTCTGAAATTGCAGTGTCCTGTATTCTACTCTGCCTGTGTGACAGAGGTAATCATCGAGTTGAGGCCAAAGTCTTGGCATACGTCCGTGGTGCCGGGAAACGAAATCGTGCTCATCACCTCTGGGATTCGAGGCAGCATTTCATAAAATTTAATTTGAGAAATTTTATTCAATTCTTTTAATGTCATTGCATTTCCAAAATTAAAAGAAAGTTGAATTCTGAGTTTCATTTAACCGACTAATGGTAATAGAGATGGGGTGTTCAAGTACAAATATCTGTCCTGTCTGTTTGTGAGCTCTTAACCGAGCTCGGTACTTTGAGTCCCCTTAGTAAAACAGAATCTTAACAACACTCTAGCATCCTAAACCCCCACAAGATTGGCGCCCGAACAGGGACCCGAACAGACAGACTGATTTTATAAATTTATTTTTATTTTGCTTTTTAAGATTGCACATGAAACCCAATTACCATTGGCTCGATTATTGAAATGAATGAATCTTAGGCTGCACACGAAAATTTTCGCGCTAGAGACGTTGCGGATAGAAATTTTTTTTTATTTTCAATATTGATAATGGTAACTAATATTTTCTTGTTTCCCATGTGGTAAACAATCTATCAGGAAATCTACATGAGATTATGTGGTAACAGACTTTAGAAATTTTGCATGACGAGAAGACGTGTTATATAAAATTTCATTTATTTGCGTGATAAGATTGAGTTTTAAAGCATTCGTGTTTTATATATCCGTTAAAGGGTGATACTTGTTAGGAATTGGGAGAAAGCATATTAAGTATTTTTGCTTATAATTGTGTTTTATATTCAAGCATTGACTGCTCATAGACTGGAAGAAAAACTTTGGTGTCATTTACCGAGCCTAGGCAAAGCCTTTCATGTGTCTGAGTTGTCACTTGAAAATAAATTTTCTCATTACTAGTAGAAATGTGTAATCTGGCTGCCTAGTAAGCTGTTAGCTTATCGTTGGTGTATTTTGCATAGGATCTGTGCCCTTTTGGTAACACTCCAGAATTTTACTTACGACATTTTATTTGTTGGTACTGCCATATACGCGCTCATACGCAGGCACGACCGC
>JAXCGZ010006183.1:55000-59818 GCA_037179515.1 Halocaridina rubra | reverse complement strand
GTGATTACCTAATTGTGATTACCGAGTTGTGTTTTCGGGAAAGAGCCCAAAGCTCGTATCTTCCCGTCTCCTCATCGGTTCCATTTTATACTTAGTGATACTTATCATACCTGTCCTTAAAACTATGGATTGAGATAGCATTAACTACCTCCTCGCTTAGCCAATTCCAATTATCAACTACTCTTACACTGAAAAAGTATTTCCTTACATCCTGCAAAGAAGTTTTCTTACGAAGCTTCAAACTATGACCTCTAGTTCTAGAGCCAGCCATATCAAAATATCGATCCCTATCCACTCTATCATAACCATGAAGGAATTTAAAGACTGTCACCATATTCCCCCTCACTCTTCTAGCTTCGATTGATGGTAAGTCTAATTCCCTCAGCCTCTCATCATAACTGAGATTGCGTATTTCTGGCACCAGTTTCGTGGCATGTCTTTGAACTTTTTCAAGCTTAGCTATGTGCTTTTTCAAGTGCGGATTCCAAAAGGGGGCTGCATATTCGAGTTTTGGCCTCACATAGGTTACATAAATATTTCTGAACATTTCCTTGTCCATGCATGTATGTATGCATGTATGTATGTATGTATGTATACTTATATAAGTCCTCATCCTCATGAATATGTGTACGTCCTTCAAAAAAAAAAAAAAAGGGCATAAGGGGCTTCAAGAAGGCTCTCGTTTTCCTTATCTGTATATGCACTTTATCTCTGTGTTTCTTATGTTTACTTTCCCAACTCAGATTTTGGTCTTACTTCTTCCTTACTTTCACTGCCTTACCTCATATCAAGTTAATGTTTCAAGGCTAACCTTGAACGAGAAATTCTTTTCACAATCCATGCAACCCCCTCACTCCTCCCCCGCTCGTGTTTCTCTTTTACGAAAGTCCCCCCCCCCCATCCGGTGTCTACCCTCACGCAATATTTGGTATTTCCCTCGAATTTCATTTTATTTGACTTAACTTTGAATCGGTCGTTCAAACACACTTTCACTATCTACGTCCAAGTGCAAGTTGATCCAATATCCGGTAGAAAGCAGTTCCGGCGTGTGCAAAAGTGCACGTAGTGACTCAGAAATATTGTCGTTAACAAGTAAATTTACTGCATAATTTATTTCATTGAGAAGAAAATATCCTCCGTCTACTTGGCAGTGAGATAAGTCCCTGTTACGAAAAGTATGAGAACGCCTCTATGTGCTCATGCATGCTTAAAACTATAAAGCATTTCTTTATGGCACTCGGGAAGCCTTGGAAAGAGTTACCTTACTTCACTGATAAAAGGGAAAGGAAGAAATGCCAAACTTACTCCGTTAACCAACGGCACCGCAATGAATTCGGGAAGATTCTATAGCAAAGCAGTATCAGGAGCCTACAACTACTAATCCCTTCGACTATGTCGAATCAATTCATAATTTGCCGATATAAAATGTGTTTCAGGAGGCGGAAAAGCATTATTTGCTTCCCTCTTTTTGTATGCATTAACACGCACTAGATGAGATGGAGCTCCAAACAGGATCTCTCTCATGCTTCCCAATGTTATAATATTAATTTCCTTTCACTTTCTGTGTGTGTGTGTGTGTGTGTGTGTGTGTGTGTGTGTGTGTGTGTGTGTGGTGTGTGTGTGTGTGTGTGTGTGTGTGTGCGTGTGTGTGTATGTGCGCGCGCGCGCGCGCGCGTGTGTGTGTGTGTGTGTGTGTGTGTGTGTGTGTGTGTGTGCGTGTGCGTGTGTGTGAGGGTTGTCCATTAGGAATATGTGATGAGCATGCTGTATCATTACGTGCTGTGGCTGCATCAGTATATTTATTGCATTTAAAGATAGATCTTTACATGACTTTACTTCTCTAAACACTTTTACTTTCCTGTTAACCGCTATCTACAGTTTGTATTTCATGGTGGTATTTGAAGTAAGGGTTCATGAAATGAAAACCAAAAAGATCATGCACTGCATTGTTTTTTATTTATTCTACTCGAAATCTCACCTGTTGAGCTGTAGATTATCGTAATTATATAAAATGGATGGATTTAAATGACAATTCTTGACGTCTTGAGAAAAGGCAATATTTGTAGTTCATAGCATTCATAGTTCAATTATGATATATTCATCAATACCTTCATGTAATCAGTCACAAAGGTCTGTTCCCGAAGCAGTTCTTCACAAGTAAGGAGAAGAAATCGGAGTTGATGAAGTCTCGTTTTCTGTTATGCCGGAACAAGAAGAAAAAATGGAAGAAACAATAAGTTGGTGATGGCATTTAAAGAGAGTTACGTTGAGTTCTCTGAAAAAAAAAAAAAACAGCATTGGAAATGGAAGTTTGGGGGAAAATTCAGTAGAAGGTGGCAACAACATTATATTCAGTCATACGACATAAATTAGGTCAGTCATAAGATATGTTATCTTTTATGCAATTCATTTCAGAGCTGAAAACTGATGGCGAGGATGCAGATCTTCGGCATCTACGATGGGCGAATTTTTAGCTTTACATCCCCCCTATATAGTTTAATAGCCTTGAAACCCCAAGCTCTCATATCTGCATAAAAAAAAATGACAAATCATTTCGGTCCACTAAATGCAAACTCAAACAACAATACAGAGAAAATTATTATATTCTTATAAAATTTTCCTAAAAAAAATACTTGCAGAGCTATATTATGCCTACCCTAATGAAGAAAATACCCTAGGCATGCCCTAGATGCAGTATCTTATTGCTTCTTATTATTGACAGATATTATATTTTAACATATTCAAATGCCACAAATTTTTGTACTTTGATATATATGCTTTGATACATTATATTCTTATTTTTGGATGATGACAGAGCTTCTGCTAAGAAATGCCAGGTGAGACATAAGCAATAAATATCGAAAACTTTTGTGCACAATTAAATAGTAAAATAAACTACTGAAAAGGTTTTCAGCTTCGGTTACTTTTCAAATTTAAGAAAACATCGTGCTCAGGCTTGTTGAGTATGCAGACCTAACTCTCTTATTGCTTATTACTTGCTTAAGGATGGTTTTCAATTTCAATAAAAAAAAAGAAAGAAGCCATCTGAGTAATATACAAACACAGACACAAATTTTAAGTACCAAAAAATTCTTGATAGTGTCCATATTCATGGGATGAATAAGTGACCTTTCTCTTTTCACCCCTCCAGACTTGACATTTACGATACGACCTCCTGACCCAGGTAGCATACCTGTACACAGGTCAAGGTCAAACTAGTGATTGTGAGGGAACAGGGTGCATCTTAAGGCGATTATTTATAATCGGTTATGAGATTATGCACCTTTGGAATGGCATTCAGAATGGTGTAATAGAACAAAGACAGACTGAAATTGCTGACCTGAACTTAGTTCAATTGTAAAACATCATGAGGTGAAGAAATATAATTTGAGAATTGGCGTTTAAATAAACCAGTAACATGAGGAAAGTAAAACGCTTTGGTTTGTGTTTATTGACTCAGATGATAACTCCTCCCTTAGAACCAATATTAAATCTGTTCAGCTTAAAATGAAATGGATATTGAGTATATGGTAAAGATACTTTTCGGTATATCTGGAAAGGACTATAGAAAATAGCCAAGTGACTTGCTTGCATCATTAGAATCTTTAAAATATACCTAATTTGTTCCCCATTTAAAAATCAAAATATAATTAAATGACTTAGACTCAACTGTTTCAGCCAGAATTTGGGAGAATGTCGTTGTTACTAGATGTATGAAGTTGGATCAGATGAAATACTATCTCGTCGTTGTGATCGCCAGCTTATAGCATATCGTCATATTCGCTTACAATCACTCGGGGGAGTCAATTTAATATTTTATGAAATTCATGCGCTCAAATAGCTTCTTTCACATCAGTACTTTCTTCACATCTCGTTTTCAGATACCCACTTTAGATGCGAGGATGAATACACACACACACACAAAAGTTTCTTCCTGTGGGATAAAGTTTTCTGAAAGGAGTATAGAATTCCTTATGTATCTTCATTTGCAAGGTGGTAGCCGAAGTGCCACTCCTGTGGAAAATAAGTTAAGAATTCTCTACTTTATAATTATTAAAAAGAAAGAGAGAAAACTCAAATCACGTCTAAGTCTGGTAGAATCCTAAATAGTTTTCTCTGAAGTAGGATACATATTGGGTTCAGTATGAGATTATTTTATGTAATAATTGTCACTACAGTTGGATTCAGTTCAATTTCTATGTTAGCACTCATCACGTAACTTTCACCCGTGGCATGTACTGTTACTCTCTCTCTCTCTCTCTCTCTCTCTCTCTCTCTCTCTCTCTCTCTCTCTCTCTCTCTCTCTCTCTCTCTCTCTCTCTCTCTCTCTCTCTCTCTCTCTCTCTCTCTCCCAGATTAATTTTCTAAATTATCTAGCAGCTAAACTCTAGAAAGATAAATTCATCAGCGTGATATTGCTTTCTATTTTTTCATGAGCATGCTTGATTGTTTAAAATAACTTTTCAAAGTAGGGAGTCTGTGCCTCGACGTACTCTTTACCATTTATACTTAGGATTGCTAAAGAATCCAAAAATAGCGAATCCTAAAATGACTTATACTGAGATAATACCTTTCATGCAAAAGAAAATAACTTTACAGCTACTCTTTATGGCAGTGATTCTTAACCAGGGGTGCTCGCACCCCGCCCGGTTCCTAAGGGGTGCGAGGATGCCTATGAATAATTAAAGCAAAATATATTTTGATATACGCGTTATATTTTTCCTGAAAAAAAAAACTTTTTGCTTCAGCAGTGTTCTGATATAAAGATAAACCTAAAGTTCTAATGTAAACTATATGACTAAAGATTAAATAAAAATG
>JAXCGZ010006183.1:42500-45000 GCA_037179515.1 Halocaridina rubra | reverse complement strand
ATTATGACTTTAAAGCTGGGACTGGGAGAAACGATAGTCAATGTGGTATGTGTCTATGCCCCATGAACTGGTTGTACAGCGGAGGAGAAAGATGTATTTTGGGAGGAGATGGACCAGGAGTTTAGAACAAGTCCTATAACAGAGAGGGTAGTTTTGGGAGGAGATCTACATGTTCACTTGGGAATTGGGATGGCTGGGATAGGTAGAGTTCATGGGGGGTGGGGGTGGGTGAGAGAAATGAGGGGGGAGAGAGAGTGATTGATTTCGCATTGGCATTTGATCTAGCATTGGTCAACACATTCTTTGAGAAAAGGGAAAACAGATTGATTACATACATTAGTGGTGGAAGGGGGAGCCAGATAGATTTATTGTTGTGTAGGATAGACCATCTGAAGGAGATTAGCAACTGTAAAGTAAGAAATAGGGAGAGTGTAGCAGTGCAACATAGGATAGTAGCAACTGACTGCAGGCTCAGGAAATGTAGGAAAAGTAAGAAGCCGAGGATGGACCCAAAGATAAAGTGGTGGAGATTGAAAGATGCAGAGCTGAGAGCTATGTTTAAGGGAAGAGTGTTGGAAGCAATAAGGTTGCATGAGGATGTACAAGGCTGGTGGACAGAGAATAGTAATGTGCGTTTGAGGGTTGGTGAGGAGGTACTTGGAATGTCATCAGGAAGGAAACCCCCAAATGATAAAGAGTCATGGTGGTGGAATGAGGAAGTGCAAGAATGGGTGAAGAACAAGAAAGAAGCTAAGAAAAAGGCAAATTTATCAGGCCTGGAGCAGGATAAAGAGGAGTACAAGCAGGCAAAGAAGGAGGCAAGGAGAACAGTAGCAAAAGCAAAGGCAGAGACATTGAATGAAGTCTATGAAGAGCTGGAAACTCCAAAAGGAAAGAAGTAAATATGGGGAATTGCCAAGGCCCGAGATGCTGCATCCAAGGACTTGACCTTAGTAAGACAAATAAAGAATAACCATGGAGTAGTCCTAGCTGAAAAGGATGAAATAAAAAGCAGATGGGAAGTATATTTTGAAGGATTTTTAAATGAAGAGAACCCAAGAGCAGTATTTGAAGATGGACTTCCAAATAAAGCAGTCACAACAACAGTGGATAGAAGAGAGGTAGAGCAGGCAGTAAGGAAAATGAAAAATGGAACGGCAGCAGGACCTGATAAGATGCAAGTGGAGGTATGGAGGAGTCTTGGAAAGGAAGGCACAGATATCTTGTGGGACTTAATGCAAAGATCTTTAGTCAGGAAAAGATGCCAGAGGAGTGGAGAGGAAACCTAATCATCCCAATCTATAAAGGGAAGGGAGACATTCAGGAGTGTGGAAACTATAGAGGTATAAAGTTGGTAAGTCATACTATGAAGATATGGGAGAAGATCATAGAGACGAGACTCGGAGTGGTAACGACGATTGGGGATGAACAGTTTGGCTTCATGCCTGGAAGAGGGACAGTGGATGCCATATTTGTCTTGAGACAAATGATGGAAATGCATAGGGAGAAACAGAAAGGACTGCATATGGTCTTTATTGACCTGGAAAAGGTATATGATTGAGTACCACGTCAAGAGGTGTGAAGGTGTATTAGAAAAAAGGGAGTCCCCGAGAAATATGTAAGAATTATCCAAAATATGTATGAGAGGGCAGAGGCAAATTTTAAGAGCAGTGTGGGTTTGACGAAAAGTCTCTCAGTAAATGTTGGTCTGCATCAAGGGTTTGCTTTGAGTCCATATCTATTTGATCTGGTCTTGGATGTAGAAACCCAGGGTATTAGAGATCAGTCACCATGGTGTATGCTCTTTGCAGATGACATTGTACTGTGTAGCAACAGACAAGAGGTAGTAGAGGAGAAACTTGAGGAGTGGAGAAGACTGATGGAGGATAGAGGACTGAAAATCAGCAGGAAGAAGACAGAGTACTTGAGGTTGAGAGATAATGAGGATGGGGAGGTCAATTTCCAGGGGGAGGTGTTGAAAAGAGTTGAAAAGTTCAGGTATTTGGGATCAACAGTAGCAGAGGATGGTGACCTAGAGTCAGAAATAACCCACAGAAAACAAGTGGGATGGAAGAAATTGGAGAAAGTGTCTGGGGTGCTGTGCGACATGAGAATAGGGTTTAAGTTGAGGGGTAAAGTGCATAAGACAGTTATGAAACCTGCGATGATGTATGGAGGAGAGACATGGGTAATAAAGAAGACACAAGAGAAAAAACTGAATGTGGCAGAAATGGGGATGTTGAGATGGGTGTGTGGGGTGAGAAAAAGATATAAGATCAGAAACGAGGTAATCAGAGGTACCTCAAAAGCTAGAGAAATATCAGATAAGATAAAGAAAGTAGACTAAGATGGTATGGTCATGTCGTTAGGAGGGATGAACAGGATGTTGGGAGGAGGGTGAAGGAAATGGATATACAGGGTAGGAGAAGGAGAGGGTGACCAAAGCATAGGTGGATGGATTGCATCAATGACGACCTGAGGTCTAAAGGTTTGTTGGGTG
>JAXCGZ010006183.1:32500-37500 GCA_037179515.1 Halocaridina rubra | reverse complement strand
GTTCAGAAAAGAGTTCCAGGAGCTGAATATGGAAAATGATGCCATGAAAACTTCCTTTGCTGATGCACTAAAGGGGAATGTGGCAGTAAAAGAGGCTGTAAAGGTGGTGGCACTGGAAAACATACAAACAGTTGACTATAAAGAGACAGTAATCGAAAAAATGAAAGACGTGATGGAAAGGGCAAACCCACTCATCAGACAGGCACTTGATAAGGAGAAGACAGTGGTAATCTCAGGCATAAGCGAATCCCAGGAGCCAACATGGCAGGGGAGACTTGAAGAAAATAAAGCTAGGGTTGTAGACCTGATAAGAAAGCTTAGAGTAGTTTGTGGTCCTGAGGATATTGTAAACATACACCAACTAGGTAAATATTCGAGGGAAGGAAAGCCGAGACCAACAAAAGTAACCTTTGAGAGAGGGGAAACATGTAGGGAAATATTGTTGAGAAAAAAAAGTCTAAAAGACCTTCAAGAATTCAAAGAAGTGTTCATTAGACGATACAGAACACAGGAAGAGATGGGAAAGATAAAAAAACTTGTTGCAAGAGGCAAGAAGGTTAAATGAGGAAAGAAATGAAGAACAGAAGAAAAATTTTCATTTCAGAGTTCTTCCAGACAAAGGGGAGATAAAGAAGATAATGACAGAAGATCAGGGGATGGGGCCTCATTAAGATTGTTATACACAAATGCTGATGGAATAGCTGGTAAGGCAGTAGAATTAAAAGATAGGATTCACAACAGTATAAACTTTATTTCCATTTTACAATGGGTATTCGTCGGCCAGGACAAGCCCCAACCCCCCACTGTGATGTCCACCCACAGCAGTTCCTGCCAGTAAACAGCTTAAACTCTCGGTCTTGGACGGGGACCGATCTTTCGTCCTCGTGAATGCGAAGCCAGCGCGTTACCACTGTACTAGCCAGCAGGGTTAAAAGATCTGAGAGGACTGGTGGAGGGATAGCACTGCTCATAAGAGAAAGGATTCAAGTTGAAGAAATAAACTTGGCTATAGAAAGTGAGTTCAAGGAATTTCATGTTGCTCGCATAAATATTGGGTCAGAGAGCATTATAATAATTGTTGTATACAACCCACCTAGGAACCAAAATAGGCTTGAAGTTTATGAGGAAAGTCATATAGGTACTATTGAAGTCATAAACTCAGTTGTTAACATGGCACGGGAAAAAAAATGTAGGATTTTGATTATGGGAGACTTTAATCATAAAGAGATAGATTGGATAAATCTTGACCCACACAGTGGTGAGGACTCATTCGGGGCAAGATTCCTAGATTGCGTACAAGGAAATTTCCTACACCAACATGTAATGGAACCAACAAGGGCCAGGGGTGGAGATGAGCCATCACTACTTGATCTAGTGTTCACAGATAATGTGTTGGATATTGAAAAAATTGAGTATGAACCACCAATTGGAAAGAGTGACCACTGTGTGTTGTTGATGGAATATATCATTGAAGATATTCTTCCTGAGAGTAGAGGCACTGAGGACATGAGGAGGAACTATCCGAAAGGAGATTACATCAAAATGAATGAGCTTTTTACAGTTATTGACTGGAGAACCTTATTTTACAACAAATCTGTACAAGAAATGTATGACATCTTTTGTGAGAAATATGGGAAGATAGTAGATTGCTGCATACCTGTCACCAAAGTAGGTGTAATTCATGCCAGAGAGAAATGGTTCGATAATGGATGTAAAAGAGCTAAGGAGTCGAGAGACAAATGCTGGAAAAGGTATAGGAGGAGAAAAAACATAAATACCTGGCAAACCTACAAAAGAGCAAGAAATGACTACCTAAGTAAAAGGATAGAGGCAGAGAGAGACTATGAGAGGGACATCACCAGGAAGGCTAAAGAAAATTCCAAGCTTTTCCACAGCTTTATCAGAGGAAAACTGAAGGTAAAAGAACAGGTTTTAAGGCTAAAGAGAGCGGATGGAAGCATCACTGAGACAGATGAAGAGATCTGCAAAGAATTGAACAAGGAGTTTCAGTCAGTATTTACAGTAGAAAATACCCCACCCCCTCAGATTGCAGTGATAGAAGCTCAAGGGCCGGTATTAGAGAACATCAACCTTACATCCACAGAGGTATGCAAAACGCTGATGGATTTAGATGTTCATAAAGCTACAGGTCCTGATGACATATCCCCCCATGTGCTTAAAAAATGCGCAAACTCAATATCAGTGGCACTAAGTATCATATTTAAAAAGTCACTGGAGTCAGGGGAGATTCCAAGATGCTGGAAACAAGCAAATGTGATACCTATCTTTAAAAAGGGAAGGAGGGATACGGCTCTGAACTATAGACCAGTTTCCTTGACCAGCATAGTTTGCAAAGTTATGGAGAAACTACTAAGGAAACATATCTCTCTGCACTTGGAATCCTTCAACTTTTTGTCAGTGAGGCAACATGGCTTCAGAGAAGGTAGATCAACAGTAACAAACTTATTAGAATTTTATGATGAGATAAGCCGAATCTTACAGGAAAGAGAGGGCTGGGCAGATTGCATATTCCTAGACTTCCAGAAAGTGTTTGACACTGTTCCACATGGGAGACTTATTAGGAAGTTGCAATCAATGGCTAGAATAGGTGGAAATGTTTTAGAATGGATAAAAAGTTACTTAGAAGGAAGGGAACAGAGGGTTAGAGTAAGACACTCAGTGTCTGAATGGAGAAGAGTTAGTAGTGGAGTTCCACAGGGTTCGGTTTTAGGGCCACTTTTATTCCTTGTATATGTAAATGACCTACCAGAGTCTGTAAATTCATTCATGAATATGTTTGCAGATGATGCAAAGATTGTGAAGAAAGTAAAAAACGAGAACAATGGTAGAGAACTTCAGGAGGATCTAAATAATCTGCATGAGTGGTCAGAAAAGTGGCTAATGAAATTCAATACTTCAAAATGTAAGGTAATGAGAATGGGTACAAGTGCAAGAAGGCCCAAGCTTGGCTACTCGGTGGCTGGAGTACAACTTCAAGAGACAGAAAATGAGAGAGATCTAGGAGTAAACATACTGGCAGATTTGAGTCCAAAAATACATATAAATGGCATAGTAAGGGCAGCATATGCATTCTTATCAAATGTAAGGGTAGCCTTCAGGCACATGGACAAGGAAATGTTCAGAAATATTTATGTAACCTATGTGAGGCCAAAACTCGAATATGCAGCCCCCTTTTAGAATCCGCACTTGAAAAAGCACATAGCTAAGCTTGAAAAAGTTCAAAGACATGCCACGAAACTGGTGCCAGAAATACGCAATCTCAGTTATGATGAGAGGCTGAGGGAATCAGACTTACCATCACTCGAAGCTAGAAGAGTGAGGGGGGATATGGTGACAGTCTTTAAATTCCTTCATGGTTATGATAGAGTAGATAGGGATCGATATTTTGCTATGGCTGGCTCTAGAACTAGAGGTCATAGTTTGAAGCTTCGTAAGAAAACTTCTTTGCAGGATGTAAGGAAATACTTTTTCAGTGTAAGAGTAGTTAATAATTGGAATTCGCTAAGCGAGGAGGTAGTTAATGCTATCTCAATACATAGTTTTAAGGACAGGTATGATAAGTATCACTAAGTATAAAATGGAACCGATCAGGAGACGGGATGATACGAGCTTTGGGCTCTTTCCCGTAAACACAATTTGGTAATCACAATTAGGTAATCACACACACACACACACACACGATATAAAAAAGACAGTGGTAATCTCAGGCTTAAGCAAATCCCATGAGCCAACATGGCATTTGAGACTTGAAGAAATAAAGCTAGGATTTTAGCCCTGATAAGAATGTTTGGAGTAGTAAGTGGTCCTGAGGATATTGTAAACATTCACCAGCTAGGTAAATATTTTAGGGAGGAAAAGCATAGACCAATAAAAATAATCTCTGAGAGAGGGGACACATGTAGAGAAATATTGATGAGGAAAACAGCCTAAAATACCTTCAAGAATTCAAAAAAGTTTTCATTAGACAGTGCAAAACACAGGAAGAGATGGATAGGATAAAAACTTGTTGCAAGAGGCTAGAAGGTTAAATGAGGAAAGAAATGAAGAACAGAAGAAAAATTTTCATTTCAGACTCCTTCCAGACAAAGGGGAGATTAAGAATATAATGATAGAAGATCAGGGGATGGGGCCTCATTAAGACTGTTATACACAAATGCTGATGGATTAGCTGGTAAGGCAGTAGAATTAAAAGATAGGATTCACAATAGTAAGGCAGCTATAGTAGCAGTTGCAGAGACTAAGTTGAGTGAGGTCATAAACAGTGTCACAGTTTTTCCTAAGGGCTTCAGAATATTAATGGTTGAAAGGTCTGGGAGGACTGGTTAAGGGATATCACTGCTATTAATTGAAAGGATTTAGGTAGAAGATATAAACTTCACTATAGAAAGTGAGTTCAAGGAATTTCTTGTTGCTCGCATAAATACTGTGTCAGAGAGCATTATAATAACTGTAGTATATAACCCACCAAGGAACCAACATAGGATCGAAGTTTATGAAGAAAGTCATATAGATACTATTGAAGTCATAAACTCAGCTGTTAACATTGCATAGGAGAGAAACTGTCGGATTTATATTATGGGAGATTTTGATCATAGAGATATACATGGATAAATCTTGACCCACACATTGGTGAGCACTCATTCGGCGGAAGATGCCTAGATTGCGTATAAAGAAATTTCTTACACCAACATGTACTGGAACCAACGAGGGAAAGGGGTGGGGATTAACCATCGCTACTTGATCTGGTATTCACAGATAATGTGTTGGATATTGAAATATTGAGTATGAACCACAAATTGAAAAGAGTATCCAATGTGTGTTGTTGATAGAGTATGTAACTGAAGATGTTCTCCCTAAGAGTAGAGGCACTGAGGACTCGATAAGGAACTATCCAAAAGGAGATTACATCAAAATGAATGAACTTTTTGCAGTTATTGACTGGAGGATTTTATTTAACAACATATCTCCACAAGAAATGT
>JAXCGZ010006182.1:37500-59899 GCA_037179515.1 Halocaridina rubra | reverse complement strand
TTATTATTATTATTATTATTATTATTATTTACTTATATGATTTTATATAAGAATTCATACAATGCTAAGTTAGAAATATGCAAAATATGAAAAGTTCTGTGATTGCATCTCATATACCACCCACTCTTGAAACATTGTTAAGAATTTAAGAGCTTGGAGGATGTGGTTCTCAACCTATTTTTGTTCTCTTTCAGCTCTCCGCTATTCCTCAAGCCTTGATTCTGGGAAACCCTTAAACATTTTAATAGATTCTTCTGCTTTGGCAAATATGGATAAATTCCTGAATTTTTTTATTACTTCTGGAAATACGTAGGTTTTCTGTGTAACATGCTAGGATGTAAAATTTTGTATACGTAAGGGCTAGATAAATTTAGTATTACTTGTTTATATATATATATATATATATATATATATATATATATATATATATATATATATATATATATATATATATATATATATATATATATATATATATATATATATAGTATATATATATACACACACACATGTGTGTGTGTGTGTGTGAGAGAGTGTGTAATTACCTAATTGTGCTTACGGGAAAGAGTTCCAAGCTCGTAACTTCTCGTGTTTGTTTGTTTTTTCTTGTGTGTAGTGTGTGTGCGTGCGTGTGTGCGTCTTCACAGCAAGGAATTTTTTTACCTGTAATGGAGGTTTTATCCTTCATTAAAAGATAAGGTCTTGTTTTGAGTGCATAAGAGGTGAAGAGAGACGTCACTATCGTTCTGGTATACTTTCTTTGAGTGTGGGGGGGGGGGGTAAGTGACTTCGGTGTCCCATCCATATAGCTCTGAGACATCAATATCGCCCATGTCTTGATCATTTCTCTGCTAAAGATTTATAAAAATTTTCAATGTACGAAAAATAATGGAAGGGGAGTATTAGTGATGCTCGTAGTGCCTCTTTCTGTCCCAAGAACAAAAGTTACCTGCGAACTTCGTGGGATAATCCATCGTATAAAAGCTTTAGTTCAGGTTTTTACATACATGAAACATAAAAAAAAAAAAGACTATCGCCTACATTTCATAAATATTTCCCTGCTTCGAAATGTCTTTGGACTTCTCTTGAGCAGATAAGGCTCTTATGGGAAGAATTATGTGACATCAGTATCGGCCAAATGCTCTCTTTAAATTTTCCGTGGACCCATTGAGGCTTTTATGTAATGAAGTATCATACCAAGAAATTACAAGGGGGGTCCCTGGACTCTTAGCTGAACATCACTTCAAGCAAGCACTTAAGGCTGAAGGATTTAACGAGGAAATAGCAGCTGATATTTCAGTCTAGTGTTTATTTTCCATATCTGTTGTTTTTAGACAGAGGAAATACACATCGAAGGATGCAATACTTGCTCCTGATTCTTCTTCTTCTTCTTCTTCTTCTTCTTCTTCTTCTTCTTCTTCTTCTTCTTCTTCTTCTTCTTCTTCTTCTTCTTCTTCTTCTTCTTGGTTTGATCCAAGGCTTGCCTATGAAAGGATCCTAACATTGCATCGATATTTCGATGACCTTCATAAAGTAACATCAACAATAGCTTCTAACAACAACAGTGATCATAAATGCATATAACAAGTACTATACAGATACTTGACATATAATCAATTACAACCACAGAAATAAACAAATGAACAAAAAGCTCCATGAACAACAAGTCAATCACACATTAACTATAGCATAAAAACAAAACACCTGGGAATAATAAAACACTATTAACTTCAAAAGCACAAACAAGACCATGACCCGTCAAAAAAGATTAAAAAAGTGTGCGTGCGCGTGTAGGTGGGCGCACATGAACTCCTAAAAAAGCTTCTAAAGGAGATATCAAATGATAAAAAAGACACTCAATACGTAAACAAAAACAGTGAAAAGGGAAGCCTCCCCCATTATATGTATCCCCCTCAATCTCCCTCACTTCTCACGGGTACCCCAGAACACTCCCACACCATCATATATATATATATATATATATATATATATATATATATATATATATATATATATATATATATATATATATATATATATATATATATATATATTTTTTTTTTTTTTTTTTTTTTTTTTTTTTTTTTTTTTATGTGTGTGACACCGGGACAGGCAGAAACTGCCTTCATCAATAAAGGTCCGGGCACGAGAAAATATCAAGACGAAGGAAAAGAAAAAGGTGAAGGACAAGGCAGAGATGAGGCAATGACACACAAAGGAAAACGACAGGCATAAAAAAAACAGTCAAAGTACAGAGGACCCAGAGATATGGAGGACTAGGCTCCGAGATGACGATAGATCTGCTTTCTGAAGGATGAAAGGTCATAAGACTTAGGAAAGACAGAAGGAGGAAAAGAGTTCCAGAGTCTGGAGGTAGATGGGAAGAAGCAGTCGCTGCACCGACCAATCTGCGAGCTACAAATCTCCACACAGTACCTGTGGGATGACGCCGCTTGGCGAGTGTTAAGCGGCCTCAGCAGTGGGGGAGAGATGCAACTCGCTAACTCATCAAAGCATCAATGGAAGTAGTAGCGATAGAAAAACGAAAGAGAAGATACCTTACGGAGAAGAGAGAGAGAATCCAGGTTAGAAGTAAGAGAAGGATCATTAATGAGTCTGACTGCCTTAGAATCAACCCTATCAAGATGATAAGTAAAGGAAGAAGCACCCCAGATGTGTAAGAAGTATTTTGGGCAGGGACGTATAAGACCTTTGTAAATTTTAAGTAACTGCAAAGAGGAAAAGTAATGACGAAAATGAAACAAAACCCCCAATATTTTGGATGAAGATTTAGAAATTTGGATTATGTGATTCCTCCAGGACAAGTTAGAGGCTATATGGATTCCTAATATGTTGATAGTTAAGAGGGTAAATTTCATTAGTTTCGAAGACAATAGGGTTATCAGGAGGAGAAGATAAAGAGATAGCCAGAAACTGTGTCTTGGAAGCAATAAATTTAACTAAATTTTGAGTGCCACACTCAGATACGCTGCAAATCAGAGTTAAGAGTAGAAGAAAGAGTGATACGAGATTGATTACGAGTAGCAGATGAAGATTGTGAAGAAAATGCAGAGAAAAAGTGAAGGATAGAATCATCAGCAAAGGCATGAAGAAGAGAGGAAGATAGGGATTGTAGTAGATCATTGATGAAGAGAAGGAACAGAGTTAGTGAAAGAACAGAGTCCTGTGGAAAACCACTGGTAACAAAGAAAGGGCTAGATGATGCGCCATCAACAACTACAGATATAAAACGGTCAATAAGAAAACTGGAAATCAGAGAACAGAAAGAAGGGGTAAAGCCATAGGCAGGGAGTTTGGCCAACAGAGCCTTATGCCAGACTCTGTCAAAAGCCTTAGAGATATCAAGGGCGACGACAAAGGATTCCCCATAGTTCCTCAGAGAAGATGACCATACATGAGTAAGATAAGACAGGAGATCACCAGTGGATCTTGCCTTGCGGAAGCCGTACTGGTGATCGGAGATAAGTGAGTTAGATTCAAGGCGTTTCAAGAAGTGAGCATTCAGCAAAGTTTCGAAAACTTTAGCAATAGAGGAGGTTAGGGCAATAGGTCGGTAGTTTGAAGGAATAGAGCGATCACCCTTCTTAGGAACAGGCTGAACTAGAGCAAGCTTCCAAGATGAAGAATAGATAATTGTTGACAGAATGATTCGAAAAAGACAGCAAAGCATGGGAGCCAGTTCATCTGCATACTCCTTAAGGAACCTTGCAGGGATACCATCGGGACCAGATGCCTTGTTCGCCTTTAGCGAGCGAAGAACCTTACGAACTTTGACGTGAAGAAAGGATAAGGGAGGGCATAGGGTTAGAGAGGGGTAAAGACTGAGGAACAGGTGCACTGGAATCGTTGATAGAAGAGTTGGCAGTAAAATGAGAGTCAAAGAGAGTGGCTTTGTCAGTGGGAGAGCAAGCTATAGAACCATCAGAACGAATGAGAGAGGGAACGCTTGAGTTACAGAAGTTTTTGGAGAGGTTTTTGGCTAAGGAACAGAAGCATTTGTCATATATATATAATTTTTTTTTATGAGTGTGATACAGGGACTGGCAAGAAAATTGTCCTCATCATTAATGGCCCAGGCACGAAGAAAATAATAAGAGGAAGAAAACGAAAAAGGCTAAGGACAAGGCAGAGATACGGTAATGATACTCGATAGGAAAAGAACAGGCTGAAAGAATAGTCGAAGTACTGAGGACCTAGAGATATGGCAGGATTAGACCCTGAGAAGACCATTGATCCGGTTTTTTAAGGAAGATGGTTTATAAGAAATAGGGAAAACAGTAGTGGGAAGAGATTTCATGAGTCTGAATATATATATATATATATATATATATATATATATATATATATATATATATATATATATATATATATATAGTAGTCACCGTGGCTCAACCGGTAGCGTCCGCGACTCTGAGGCGGCAGGTCGAGGGTTCGCGCCCCGTCACGGTCTGAGGTTAGCAAGGGCATGCACTCAGCGTAAGGATTACATCTGCCAAAACAAATCCTTCGCAAGAAGGCAACCGTCCTAGCCCTTGTAGGAAAGGGAGTCCGTGACGTAAAACCGGAACATATATATATATATATATATATATATATATATATATATATATATATATATATATATATATATATATATATATATATATATGAATTATTTCTTACCCCGACCGGGACTTGAACCTAGAACTTGACTTAGTAATTATAAGTCCTAGGTTCAAGTCCCGGTCGGGGTAAGAAATGATTCATGTTTTAACATATGTAAGGTGCTTATTTGGTTATATATATATATATATATATATATATATATATATATATATATATATATATATATATATATATGTATATATATATATATATATATATATATATATATGATATTTATAAAATCGGAAGTACTCGCCAACTCAATCGTTTTAATTTCTTTTGAGGTCAATATAGTCATTTTAATTTCTGCCAAGTGTTTCTCTTAATATAGATAGTTGTTTGTGTGTGCGTGTATATATATATATATATATATATATATATATATATATATATATATATATATATATATATATATATATATATATATAATAAATAGGGAGGCTTGTGGCAGGAAGGGTATCCGGCATAATATTTTTGCAAGATTATTACGCTGAGAAAGTATCAAAGTATCATGCAGGATCGCTCGAGGCCCGGATTACCAATGACCGCCTCCAGTACTAGTCAGCAGGATGCCTGTGGATATTGGGCTCCTGATGGACAAAGGAGGAGAAGGAGAAGTGGGAAACGTAACCAAATATAGGAGGAGAAGAGAAGGGAAGAAATTTGAAGGTGAGAGTAGCTACCCTAACTGTTGGTAATGTAACAAGGAAATGGAGAGATCTTGCTAATGAGATGGAGAGAAGAAAAGTAGATATACCGTGTGTACAAGAGATGAAGTGGATGGGGAGCAAGGTTTGGACACTTGAGGTGGGGTATAAATTGTTCTACCATTGTGTGGATGGGAGGAGAAATGGTGTTGGGATAATCCGGAAAGAAAAATAAAATAAGAATGTTTTAGATATGTGTGTACAAGAGATGAAGTGGATGGGGAGCAAGGTTTGGACACTTGAGGTGGGGTATAAATTGTTCTACCATGGTGTGGATGGGAGGAGAAATGGTGTTGGGATAATCCGGAAAGAAAAATACACTAAGAATGTTTTAGATACGAAAAGAGCGTCTAACAGAGTGATGAGTGTGAAGCTGGAAACCGAAGGGATGATAATGATGAATGTCATCTGTTCATATGCACCACAAACAGGATGTGAGATGGAGGAGAAGGAAGATTCTGGAGTGAGGTACATGAAGAGGTGGAGTGTATACCAAGGAATGAAAGAGTGGTGATTGGAGCTGATCTTAATGGGCATGTTGGAGATGGGAAGAGAGGTGATGAGAAGGTGATGGAGAGGTACGGTGAAGGTAGGGAATAGATATGTAGAAGGGCAGATGGTGGTGGACTTTGCAAAAAATGGACGGCAATGGCTGTATAAATACATATTTAAGGAAGGAAGAGGAGCACAGAGGTGGATAATTCACTGTACAGGAGATCCAACCTAAGAGAGATTGGAGACTGTAAGGTAGGGGAGAGTGCAGTCAAGCAGCATTGGATGGTGGTCTGTAGGATGACCCTGGAGATGAAGAAAAGGAAGAGAGTAAAGAATGAACCAAGGATCAGATGGTGGATGTTGAGGGAGGAAGAATGTTGTATAAAATTCAGAGATAAGATTGAGCAGGCACAGGAGAGTGGTGAAAAGAAGCTGGATAATTGGGTAACTACTGTCATAAGTGGTGGGGAAACAGCTAAGAAGGTTCTTGGGTGACAACTGGGAAGAGGGAGGATGGTAAGAATACTTGGTGGTGGATTGAAGGGGTCCAGAAAAGATGAGGAGATAGAGAATTACAAAACAGAATTGGGATAGCCAGGGTGATAAAGAAAGTTAGCAGGAGGAGATGTGGAGCAAGACAAAGAGACAGGTGGCAAAGGCTAAGGAAAAGGCTTATGATGAGCTTTATGAGAAGTTGGCTACAGAGAAAGGAGAAAAGGTCTTGTACCACTTAACCAGAGTGACTGAGCTTGGAAGGATGTGCATCAGGTTAGGCTTATAAAGGACACTAATGGTTTTGTCCTGAAAAGTGAGGAGATGATGTGTGAATAAAATGAGAGAGAATGACAGAAGGATGAAGTGTAGATAATGAATCAGGAAGTGCAGTGGATCAATGAAGGCAGCTATGAAAAGGATGAAGAAACAAAGAGCGGATGATCCAGATGATATTCCAGTGAAGTCAAGGCAATGCTTGGGAGAGACAGCAGTGGGGTTTATAGACAGCTTGTTAACAGGTGTTCGGGGGGCAAGAGGATGTCAGAGGAATGAAGAATAAACATTCTGGTAACAGAGAAGCTGCAATTACAAAGGCATAAAGTTTATTAGCCATATGCATAAAGATATGGGAGAAGCTAGACAGAGAAAATCTCTGTGAATATGTGTGGAGGAATGTGGTTTTATGCCAAGGAGGAGCACCACAGATGCAATTTTTGCTTTGAGAATGCTTATGGAGAAATATAAAGAAGGCAAGAAGAAGTTGCATTGTGTAATTGTGGATTTAAAGAAGGCGTAAGACAGGGTGCTAAGAGAGGAATTGAGATGTTGTATGATGAATTCAGGAGTAGCAGAGAAGAATGTGAAGGTAGTGCAAGATATAAATGAGAGCACGTTGACAGACAAGCTTAGACAGGAGTCACAATCGCCTATGATCTTTGAAGATGACATTGTGATCTGTAGGAAGAGTGGGGAACAGGTTGAGGTGAGCTTGGAGAGGTGGAGGGAAGCTCTGTGAAGCAGGAGAATGAGTGTGAATGAGAGGGAGGGCAGAGAAGTGGTAAAGTTGAAAGATGACAAAGGTGGATGATTACAATATTTGGGGTCAACTGTTCAAAGGAAGTGAGAGTGTGATAGGGAAGTAAAGAAGAGAGAGCAGGCAGGATGGAGTGGGTGGAGAAAAGTGACAGGATAAAAGGGAACCTGCAAGAGTGCAAGGCAATGTTTACAAGACACTAGTAATCCCAGGTATGATGTACAGTTTGGAGACAGTTCCAATCATTAAGAGACTGGAGGCAGGGCTGGAGGTGGCAGTGGTAAAGATGCTACAGTTTTCTCTGTTCATAACAAGGATGGACAGGATAAAGAATGAATATATTAGAGGAACAACACAGGTAGGAGGTATGGGGGACATGGTGAGAGAGGTAAGAATGAGAGTGTCAGAAATATCTGACTCTGTTTCTTGTGAGTGACAAGTTTTGATAACAGACCAGCAGCTGGTAGAAGGGCCTGTGCCAGCAAAGTCATGAGGTCACATTGTCACCAGAACCGGAAATCATTATCCACAAGGAAGGCCATGTGCAATTTGCCATCAATAGATCTTATGCTCCTCCCCTGATGCGGTAACTACAAGAAGACCACCCACTCTGTCTAGCCGGAACCCAATTAGAGTCGCTGTTTATGTGTATCTTTTACTGTAATTGGTCTGCCAAAGATCTAGGGACTAAAATCCAACCTCCTTGGAAGCTGAAGAAGAAAATAAAAAAGAGAGGAGCCTTGTTCATTCTCTGTAATTCTTGGTCAAGTCTTCCGAGAGGCTAGGCCAAGTCCTCAGTCTTTCTAGGCAGAATCATCAGTCAGCCATCAGGGCAGATTTTAGCAAGATGTAAGATCAGGAATAACTATATCTTCAGAGGCATCGGGACAGGAAGTTGCTGTGGGAATACTTCAATAACAATTATCGAGTACATTCTCCCAAGACCCATGTTTGATTAATTCCTCCTTCAATGGATACGTGTGTCGTACAAAAAAAAAAAAAAAGGATATGACTATATGGTTTGGGTATGTACTGAGGAGGGATGAGGAGTAAGTTGGGAAAAGGCAGCTGAGGATGGAGCTGCCAGGCAGGAGGTGGATAGGTAGGCCAAAGAGGAAATTTATGATGTGAGAGGGAGGACATGAGAGAGTGTGGTGTGATAGAGTAGGATGCATGGAATAGGGTGACATGGAGACAATTTATCTGCTATGATGACCCCTGCCGGGAGAACCCGAAAGATTTGATGATATACTGCATATATATATATATATATATATATATATATATATATATATATATATATATATATATATATATATATATATATATATATATATATATATATATATATATATACACTGTATATATATATATATATATATATATATATATATATATATATATATATATATATATATATATATATATATATATATATATATATATATATACACTGTATATATATATATATATATATATATATATATATATATATATATATATATATATATATATATATATATATATATATATATATATATATCCCTTTCAATTCACAGGTACTTTTAAGTACCCCCTCTCCATCATATGTACCCTTTATATCCCTTTGCAAATACCATGTACCCCAAAAAGCCATCTCCCCAACCAAATGAGAGAGAGAGAGAGAGAGAGAGAGAGAGAGAGAGAGAGAGAGAGAGAGAGAGAGAGAGAGAGAGAGAGAGAGAGAGAGAGAATTTAATCCCATAATAAGACTTCATTAGATACTTACAAAACACAATTCTAATCTCTACTAAAGCTCCCCAGATTATAATTTCTCTCCTTTCTTTACTTTTCGTTAAATTTTATTCTCCTCCAGAAACTGTTGGAAATAAATAGAAGAGGATAATGTTGTCCATATTTTGGCAGAAACCCATGTCATACTTATCTCTGAAACTTCTCTAATTTTTTTCAGTTTTGGATAAACATTTCATGCATACTGAATTGAAATAAAAGTTTTTTGTCGTATGTTCTCCTAAATACTGATTTTTTTTTTCTAACAGGTTTAATCCCAAAATTGAAAAGATGGAGTATATATTTGCAGTGAGACCACAGGTTGCAGCAGAGTACAAATGCACTAAACGAGTTAGAACTCTACAAAGAAAGTTCCTTATGGAACTAATAAAAAAAAGTTCTGTTAGAAACACAATGTTGCATTATCACAAACATATAATGAAACTAATCGTGTTCAATATCAGCAGAAACAAAGGACAAGTCGAAGTGAAGTAAATGAGGATGTATTTTTTTATCATTTCCATACCAACACAAACTCATAGCTAGGTTGAACATCTTTGGCATGAATATAAGTCGCAGTACTATTTAGAGGCCTTGAGATATTAAAACATTCAAAATGAGGATGCAGTTTTATGACACTTTCCTGCTAACTCAAACACATCATTGTGAAGAGACGCTTTGGGAACGTCGCATTACTACTCTGGGACTTTAGAAGACTGAAATTGTGCTGTGCATATTTTATTTAAACCGACAAAAAATAGCGACGTTATAATTAAAAAGTATTAGATATAAATAGGACACCCGATATATTATCTTATAAAGAATTAAAAACAAATAATAGAAATCTAACCACTACATATAGATTGAATGCAAGATATGAAGAAATTATAAACAAGCATATAAGAAGACAGAAGATAGATAGATTGATAAATACACAAATAGCTACCTTGAGAGAGAGAGAGAGAGAGAGAGAGAGAGAGAGAGAGAGAGAGAGAGAGAGAGAGAGAGAGAGAGAGAGAGAGATACTCTTATCATATTAACTCTTTTATCCACCTCGCCCACACACAATAACAAAGACATCTGCTGAAGCTGGCTGTCCCCCAAAGTAATTTTGCATCCTAAATCATCCAAATAAGCAATAAGCATTGCCATATACTCTTTAGTGCGACAAAGTAAATTATGGTCAATATTATTTACCGTTCATGCATAACTATATGTCCATTTTTTATATATTTTTCACAGGTATCATTTAATATATATATATATATATATATATATATATATATATATATATATATATATATATATATATATATATATATATATATATATATATATATATATATATATATATATATATCTGTGCGTGTGTGTGTGTGTGTGTGTGTGTGTGTGTGTGTGTGTGTGTGTGTGTGTGTGTGTGTGTGTGTGTGTGTGTGTGTGTGTGTATACACTTGGGGTGGCAAGAGGGGAGCATGTTTCTGGAAAATGAAACAGGAGTTCAGGGAACTTTTGACCTTTCTATAGGATATGGATGATAAAATTCGGAATATGGAAAGAGAAATGAAACACAAATCTGAAAGTAAGGTAAATGAAAATGACGCACTGAGAGATTATAAGAAATTTAGAGGAGAGTAACAAGGCACAAGAGGAGGAAAGAATATAACTAGAAAAAGAAACAAAAAAGCTTAAAGGGAAAAACAAAGAACTAAAAGTTAGAATTTCTAAACAAGAAGAAAACAACAAACAGTTGGGTAATAACCTAAATTATTTAAATGCTTGAACACCACTCTCTTCTCAGAGAAATGAGATGGGAGCTTGGAATATCGAAATAAAGGAAAACATTTAACAGCTTAGAAGAAATTTTCAGGTGCTGAATACAGAACATGAGAGTATAACAAGATCTATTGCAGATGCAGTGAAGAAAAATATGGCAGCAAAAGAAAAAGTGAGACAGTTATTACTAGAAAATGTAAATACAGTTGACGACAAAGAAACAGTAATAGAAAAATAAATGAAATATTATGTGACTGAAAGAGTTAATTCACTGATCGAACAGGCACTTTATAAAGAGAAGTCAGTGATAATCTCAGGTATAAGTGTATCCCATTAGTCAACATGGTTTGGGAGACTAGAACATAAAAAAGCTAAGGTTTTACACCTGATAAGGAACCTTACAGTATATAGTATGTGGTCTACAGAATATTGTAAACATTCAACTAATTGGTAAATACGCGAGGGAGGGGAAGGCAAGAATAATGAAAGTAACCTCATGAGAGGGGGCACATGTAAAGAATCATTGATGAGGCAAAACACCTAACAAAAAATTTATTAATTCAAAGCAGTGTTCATTAGACCATATAGAACACAGAACGAGATTGAAAGGTTTAAAAGCTTATTACAAGAAGCTGAAAGGCAATATGAGGGAAGAAATTAATAGAAGAAACATTTTTGTTTCAGGATTCTTCCAGCCAAAGGGGTACTAAAGAAGATAGTGCTTGGAAATGAGGGGATGCAGCCTCATTAAGACTGATGTACACAAATGCTGATGGGGTACCGGGTAAAACAGTAGAATATTAAAGGATAAGATTCATGAGAGTATGGCAGATACAGAAGCGGTTACAGATAGTATGTTAAAAGAACAGTGTGATAGTTTTCCCTATATGGGCTTCAAAATAATGAGGGATGAAAAAGCTCTGAGGACTGGTGGAGGTATAGCATTGCTTATAAAGGCAAGGCTTCAGCTTGAAGAAATAAACTATGCTATAGAAAGCAACTTCAAGGAATATATTGTTGCTCACATATATACTTATTCAGAGAGCATCATGACAGCTGTTGCATATAACCCACCAAGGAATCATAGAGGCTAGAGGTTTATTAGGATAGTCACATAGGTACTATTGAAGCCATAAACTCAGTTGTTAACATCAGACAGAAATGAAAGAGTAGGATTTTTATTATGGGAGATTTTATTCATAAAGTGATAAATTGAACTAATCTTGACTGGCACAGTGGGGATTTTTTTTTTGGGGGGGCAAGATTCCTCGATTGCGTACAGGGAAATTCTTGCACAACATGTGCTTGGAAGCAACAAAGGCCAGGGCTGGGGATGAGCCATCACTGGTCGAGCTAGTATTCACATATAATGTGTTGGATATTGGCAAATTTAAGTATTAGCCTCCAACTGGCAAAAGTGACCACTGTGCCTTCTTGATGGCATTTATCACTGAAGATGTTCTGCCTGAGAACAGGGGGAACTGAGAAGGCAATGAGGAGGAACTATTCGAAAGGAGATTACACCAAAATTAATTATCTTTTTGCAGTTATTGGTTGGATGACCTTATTTAAACACAAATTTGTACACCAGGTGTACAGATTTGATTTTCAGGAATATGAGATAGTTACTTGTTGCATACTATCCAATAAAATAAAATTAACTGATGCCAGAGAGCAATGATTCAATAATGAGTACGAATATAACAGAGCTAAGGAGTGGAGAAACAAATGCTGGAATAAGTAGAGGAGGAGAAAAAGTATAAATGCCTAGGAGACTTACAAATGAGCAAGAAATAATTACATAAGTAAAAGAAGAGAGACCGATAGGGATTATGAGAGAGTTATTATCAGGAAGACTAAAGAAGTCCCACTTTTCCACACTTTTTACTGAGGAAAATCGAAGGTGAAAAAACAAATTTTAAAGTTAAAGAGGACAGATGGAATCTTTACTGAGGCAGATAAACAAATCTGAGAAGATTTGAACAAGGAGTTTCAGTCAGCATTTACAAAAGAAAATACTTTATCCCCCCCCCTCAATTACAGAGATAAGAGATCATGGGCCGGCATTAGAAAACATCGTTTTTCAGCTACAGAAGTATACAATGTGTTGAGGAAGCTAAATGCTAATAAAGCTACGGGTTCTGATGACATATCCCCTTACGTACTTAAGAAATGCGCTAAGCTAATATCGGTATCGCTATGCATCATATTTGAAAAGTCTTTGGAATCTGGGAAAATTCCAAGATGTTGGAAACAAGGGAACATGACACCTATCTTCAAAAAGGAAATGAAAGATAAGGATCTATGCTACAGGCCTGCTTCCTTGATTAGCATAATTTGCAAAGGTATGGAGGAACTACTAAGAAAACGTAACTCTCTTCACTTGGAGTCATTCAACATTTTGTCAGTGAGACAACATGGCTTCAGAGAAGGCAGATCTACAGTAGCAAACTTACTGAAATTATTTTGATGAGGTAGGTTATATCATATAAGAAAAGAAAAAGGCTGGGCATATTGCGTATTTTTAGATTTTCAGAAAGAATTTCATACAGTACCACATGGGAAACATATCAACAAGCTATAGGTAATGACAACAATATGCGGAACTGTCCTAGAAGGAAGGGAACAGAGGGTTAGAGGAAGACACTCAGTATCTGACTGGAGAAAGGTTAGTAGTGGTATTCCACAGGGTTCAGTTTTGCCACTTTTGTTCCTTATATATGTAAAAGACCAATGGGAGTCTGTAAATGCAGTTTTGAATATGTGTGCTGATGATGCAAAGATTGTAAAAAAAAATAAAAGACGAAAGCAATGGTAGAAATCTTCAGAAAATTTAGATAGTCTACACAAGTGGTTAGAAAAGTAGATAATAGACTTCAGTACTTCAAAATGTAAGGTGATAAGAATGGGTGCAAGCAAGAAGACCCAAGTTTAGGAACTCATTAGCAGGTGCAAAACTTCACAAAATGAAGAATGAGAGAGATTTAGGAGTAAACATACTGGCCGATTTGTCTCCAGAGTTGCATAACATGGCATAGTAAGGGCTGCATACGCTTTCTTAGCTAATGTAAGGGTAGCCTTCAGACACTTGGACAAGGAAATGCTCAAATATATTTATGTAACATAAGTGAGGCCAAAGTTCGAATATGCAGCACCCTTTAAGAATCCGCACTTGAATAGCATATGTATAAGTTTGAAAAAGCTCAAAGATATGCTAGCAAACTGGTTCCAGACATATGCAATCTCAGTTTTGAGGAAGCCTGAGGAATTAGACTTGGCATCACTTGAAGCTAGAAGAGTATAGGTGATATGGTAACAGTCTTTAAATTCCTTCATGGTTTTGACAGAGTGGATAGGGATCGACATTTTTATATGGCTAGCTCTGGAACTAGAGGTCATAGTTTGAAACTTCGTAAGATAATTTCTTTGCAGGATGTAAGGCAGTACTTTTTCAGTGTAAAAATAATCTATAATTGGAAATCGCTAAGCGAGGAAGTAGTTAATGCTAACCGCATTCATAGTGTTAAGGACAAATACGATAAGTATAGGACTATAAAAATGGAACTTACTAGGAGAAGAAGAGTTACGAGCTGTTAGGTAATTACAACTAGGTAAAACACACACACACACACACACACACACACACACACACACACACACACACACACACACACACACACACACACACACAGAAGAAAAATTTTCATTTCAGAGTTCTTGCAGACAAAGGGGAGATAAAGAAGATAATGACAAAAGATCAGGGGATGGGGCCTCATTAAGATTGTTAAACACAAATGCTGATGGATTAGCTGGTAAGGCAATAGAATTAAAAGATAGGATTCACAAAAGTAAGGCAGATATAGTAGGAATTACAGAGACTAAGTTAAGTGAGAACATAAACCTTGTCACAGTTTTTCCTAAGGGCTTCAGAATATTAAGTGTTGAAAGATCTGAGAGGACTGGTGGAGAGATAGTACTGCTCATAAGTGAAAGGATTCAGGTTGAAGAAATAAACTTTGCTATAGAAAGTGAGTTCAAGGAATTTATTGTTTCTCACATAAACACTGGGTCAGAGAACATTATAATAACTGTTGTATATAACCCATCAAGGAACTAACATAGGCTAGAAGTTTATGAGGAAAGTCATACAGGTACTAGTGAAGACATAAACTCAATTGTTAACATGGCACGGGAGAGAAAATGTAGGATATTGATTACAGAAGATTTTAATTAAAAAGAGATGGATTGGATTAATCTTGACCCACACAGTGGTGAGGACTCATTCGGGGCAAGATTCCTAGATAACATACGAAGGAATTTCCTACATCAACAAGTTCTGGAAACAACGAGGGCCAGGGATGGGGATGAGCCATCACTACTTGATCTAGTACTCACAGATAACGTGTTGGATATTGATAAGATTGAGTATGAGTGACCACTGTGTGGTGTTGATGGAGTTTATCATTGAAGATGTTCTGCTTGAGATTAGAGGCACTGAGGACATGAGGAGGAACTGTCCAAAACAAGATTACATCAAAATGAATGAGCTTTTCACAGTCGTTGACTGGAGGACCTTATTTTACAACAAATCTGTACAAGAAATGTATGAGATCGTTTGTGAGATATATGGGAAGATAGTAGATTGCTGCATACCTGTCACGAAAGTGGGTATAATTCATGCCAGAGAGAAATGGTTCAATAAATTGTGTAAAAGAGCTAAGGAGTGGAGAGACAAATGCTGGAAAAAGTATAGGAGAAAAAAACATAAATGCTTGGCAAACCTACAAAAGAGCAAGAAATGATTACCTTAGTAAAAAGAATAGAGGCAGAGAGAGACTATGAAAGGGACATCACCAGGAAGGCTTAAATCTCAAGCTTTTCCACAGGTTTATCAGAGGAAAACTGAAGGTAAAAGAACAGGTTTTAAGGCTTAAGAGAGTAGATGGAAGCATCACTGAGACGGATGAAGAGATCTGCAAAGAATTGAACAGGGAGTTTCAGTCAGTATTTTACAGTAGAAAATACCCCACCCACTCAGATTGCAGAAATAGAAGCTCATGGGCCGGTATTAGAGAACATCATCCTTTCAGCCACAGAGGTATGCAAAGTGCTGATGGAGTTAGTTGTCCAAAAAGCTACAGGTCCTGATGATATACCCCCTCATGTACTTATAAATGTGCAAACTCAATATCAGTGGCACTAAGTATCATATTTAAAAAGTCTATGGAGTCAGGGGACATTCCAAGATGCTGGAAACAAGCGAACGTGGTCCCTATCTCCAAAAAGGGAAGGAGGGATACGGCTCTAAACTATAGCCCAGTTTCCATGACCAGCATAGTTTGCAAAGTTATGGAGAAACTACTAAGGAAACATATCTCTCTTCACTTGGAATCCTTCAACTTTTTGTCAGTGACACAACATGGCCTCAGAGAAGTTAGATCAACAGTAACAAACTTTTTAGAATTTTAAGATGAGGTAAGCCGAATCTTGAAGGAAAGAGAGGGCTGGGCAGATTGCATATTCCCAGACTTCCAGAAAGCATTTGACACGGTCCCACATGGGAGATTTATTTAGAAGCTGCAAGTAATGGCTAGAATAGGTAGAAATGTCGTGGAATGGATATAAACTTACTTAGAAGGAAGGGAACAGAGGGTTAGAGTAAGACACTCAGTGTCTGAATGGAGAAGAGTTAGTAGTGGAGTTCCACAGGGTTCAGTTTTAGAACCACTTCTGTTCCTTGTATATGTAAATGACCTACCAGAGTCTATAAATTCATTCATGAATATTTTTGCAGATGAAGCAACGATTGTGAAGAAAGTAAGAAACGAGAACAATGGTAGAGAACTTCATGAAGATCTAAATTGTCTGCATGAGTGGTCAGACAAGTGGCTTATAAAATTCAATACTTCAAAATGTAAGGTAATGAGAATGGGTACAAGTGCAAGAAGGCCCAAGCTTGACTACTCGGTGGCAGGAGTACAACTTCAAGAGACAGAGAATGAGAGAGATCTAGGAGTAAAGATATTGGTAGATTTGTCTCCAGAAATGTATATAAACGGCATAGTATGGGCAGCATATGATTTCTTAGCAAATGTAAGGGTAGTCTTCGGGCACATGGACAAGAATATTTTCAGAAATAATTATGTAACCTATGTGAGGCCAAAACTTGAATATGCAGCCCCCTTTTGGAATCCGCACTTGAAAAAGCACGTAGTTAAGCTTGAAAATGTTCAAAGATATGTCACGAAACTGGTGTCAGAAATACGCAATCTCAGTTATGAAGAGAGGCTGAGGGAATTAGACATACCATCACTCGAAGCTAGAAGAGTGAGGGGGAATATGGTGACAGTCTTTAAATTCCTTCATGGTTATGATAGAATGAATAGGGATCGATATTTTGATATGGCTGGCACTAAAACTAGAGGTCATAATTTGAAGCTTCGCAAGAAAACTTCTTTGCAGAATGTAAGGAAGTACTTTTTTAATGTAAAAGTAGTTGATAATTGGAATTAGGCAATCACAATTAGGTAATCACACATACACACTGCATACACAATAGCAGCAGCAGAGCTTTAAGAGACAGAGAATGAGAGAGGTCTAGGAGTAAAGATACTGGCAGATTTGTCTTCGGAAATGCATATAAATGGCATAGTAGGGCAGCATATTCTTTCTTACCAAATGTAAGGGTAGCATTCAGGCACATGGACAAGGAAATGTTCAGAAATATATTTGTAACCTATGTGACGCCAAAGCTAGAATATGCAACCCCCTTTTGGAAGCTGCACTTGAAAAAGCACATAGTTAAGTTGGAAAGATATGCCACGAAATTGGTGATAGAAATACGCAATCTCAGTTATGAGGAGAGGCTGAGGGAATTAGACTTACCATCACTCGAAGCTAGCATAATAAGGGGGATATGATGACGATTTTTAAATTCCTTCATGGTTATGACAGAGTGGATAGGGATCGATATTTTTATATGGCTGGCACTAGAACTAGGGGTCATAGTTCAAAGCTTCGTAGGAAAACTTTTTGCAGGATGTAAGGAAGTACTTTTATAGTGTAAAAGTAGTTGATGACTGAAATTCGCATAGTTTTAAGAACAAATATAATAAGGGTCACTAAGTACAGAAATGAAAACGACCAGGAGACGGGGAGTTACAAGCATGGGGCTCTTTCCTGTAAGCACAATTAGGTAATTACACCTCTCCTACTTCCCGAAGCTACAAAAGCTTACTTGGTGTATGAATGAAGCAAGAGCAGGGTACATAGCTATTTGCCAGCAGTTGTTAGAAATTATTTTCTTTTTATCTAAAACATTACGTGGGGACATGTGCCAATCGGCACTCCCAGATCTGCTTAAGGTTCATTATTACATTCCTGCTCAAAAAATTTCATATATACAACAAAATTTATTTATTTTTAGTTTTAGCATAAGGTATGCACAAACAACAATAATGTAATTAGTATCATGAGCTTCATATGCTCATTCAAAGAAGAATCATAAAACACGGATATAAATGTATATACATCTGGTGCTGGATATACTCTTAATATACAAGCATTGTATATTGCATAATGTAGAGTGTAGTATTTGTAAATCAAAGGGAGTATTTGCAAATCTGAATGTTCCATAAGCAGAAATTCAAGAATGCATGACTTTGTGCTTTATCCTTTCATAAAACCATAAATATTACCATCTAGTTTCCCTTCGAGAATGCACTAAAGCTTATTGAGAAGTACTCTTTCAAGGACCTTGCATAGGCAGCTCGTTAAATAAATAGGCCCCAGTTTACTGCTGTTCGATTTAGGTATGGGAATGATTAAACTTTCCTTCCATTCTTTTGGAAGAAGGCCCTCTTGATATATAACACTAAAGAGTAGTTGTATTAGATTAATGCCATCATAGATATTATCATTTAGGTACCAAATTACTGGTTATGTGATACCATCCTTCCCCGGGGCAGTACTTTTTTCCACTAAAGAGTGCAAAATCAATTTATATTTTGGTAATGTAGTCAACAACTCAATCAGGTTCCATTGTTCGTGCACATGCAATTTCAGTGTTAATAACTGTTATTTTCATGCACTCGCAAGGACTCTTGAATTTAAAGAGGAAGCCTGAACATATTTAGCAAGAAGCTCTTCTGCAACTGATTTTGAATCTTTTGACTGTGTTATGTTGATATTCTTTCCAATGAGTACATTGATTGCTTGTCATATTTTTGCACTACTAGTATGCGAATTAAGACTTTGCAGAAAAATCTGAAAATGCTTTGTTCGAATGTTACTTATAAGTTCACGATATTCTTTGAGTTTGAGAAGCATACGTTCTATATTTGCACAATTATTATCATCTTTGTACTGTCTTATAGCTATATCAACTTCAGCTTTAAAATCTATTAACTGACCATCCTGGGTCTAGTCACTCCTGGGCTTACTTTGCTTCTTGTAATGTGGCTCTCTTATATATATATATATATATATATATATATATATATATATATATATATATATATATATATATATATATATATATATATATATATATATCATGAAAGAGATATAATTGAGGAACTAATGTATTATATATTTGAGGACCTGTTAACATGTTTATATTATCATTTTTAAAAGTATTTGTCATGAATGTTTTAAATGGGGCTACAAGAACTGATGCCACATTCTTTGCTGTTTAAATAAGCTATAACGTGCATATTATTTTCTACTCTTCGATTGTGATACTAGCTTTTTATTTTATCTCTCAATATATATATATATATATATATATATATATATATATATATATATATATATATATATATATATATATATATACACTGTCATAGACGATAGATTACACTTCTGTTTCTATCGCATGTTCAAGCTCATTAAATATATGACAGTAATGTCAACTCGTTAGCTTATCTGGAGATTCGAGTCTAGGCATCGCAATATATTCGAAGTTATATGACTGTATTTTCTCTCATATTGATTTATAGCTGTAGTACTTTGGAAGATTTTAGCAGAGTTTACAAAGAGCAACTTTGTTCTATGTAAAAAAAAAATACTGGCAGCAAAGCAGTTATTAGCAAGTGAATGCAGTTCTTTTGCAATGATATCATGAATATTGTCCTCCTGAAACGCAAGGAAAATACACTTTCTTATTGAATGAGCACGCTCAGTGTCATGAAATATCTATACAATATTATCCAGTAATGAGCGTTCCATTCCTCCCGTACGGGATCCTAGCCATACACAGAACCGCGTCAGATGCGTTTATGAAATCCATTTGTGTGTGTCTAGCTAACTAACAATGTGGTATCCTAGGCGGAAGGGCGGTTTACACTGTCAAACGGTTCGTCGAACGCGGTTCGACAGACAAGTGTTTGAAGTGATGTTCGAACGTGTGAACGGGGTATTTGGTTATCAAACACGTTTGTCGAACGTGTTCGACAACCAAATACCCCGTTCACACGTTCGAACACGTTTTTCGAACGTGTTCGACAACCAAATACCCCGTTCACACGTTCGAAAATCACTTCAAACACTTGTCTGTCGAACCGCGTTCGACGAGCCGTTTGACCGTGTTAACCTCCCTTTACACAGTTTAAGAAGTCGGGCCTTAAAGCCACTCTTTCGAGCGACCCCCACCCCCACCCCACCCCCACCCCCGGCGTAGAACCTCGCCCTGTTTTGTATTCGATGCCATTCCTTGGCTCTCTAACTTAGTCACTGTCTTCATTCCCACTCTTTCACACGATAAATTCAGCGACCAGAAAAAGCTTTGGAATGTTGGGAAGTTTTTCTAAACAATATTGTGCTTGTCTTATAATTTATATAAAAAGAAACTAATGTATAAAGGATATATGAAACAAGTTGAGAAAATAAATTTTCTGTCAACTGTGTTCATGGACTGAAGCAAAACTATATACAAGGTTATATATATATAAATATATATATATATGAATCATTTTTTTTTTTTTTTTTTTACCCCGACCGGGACTCGAACCTAGGACTTATGATTACTAAGTCAAGGCGCTACCACTACACCACAGAAGGTTAAAAGGAACCCAACCTTATAGCTTATATCTGCTATACATAGGAATGAACGCATTCTAACTGAATGCCACTATGTTCATATTACAGATTCCCCAACCTCACTCGTGGCTTCATTTTAGCATTTAATTCGATTCCCAATCTCATTTGGGCCATGAAATAATCAAATAGCACATTACATATGTGAAAACATGAATCATTTTTTTTTTTTTTTACCCCGACCGGGACTCGAACCTAGGACTTATGATTACTAAGTCAAGGCGCTACCACTACACCACAGAAGGTTAAAAGGAACCCAACCTTATAGCTTATATCTGCTATACATAGCAGATATAAGCTATAAGGTTGGGTTCCTTTTAACCTTCTGTGGTGTAGTGGTAGCGCCTTGACTTAGTAATCATAAGTCCTAGGTTCGAGTCCCGGTCGGGGTAAAAAAAATGATTCATGTTTTCACATATGTAATGTGCTATTTGATTATTTCATGGCCCAAATGAGATTGGGAATCGAATTAAATGCTAAAATGAAGCCACGAGTGAGGTTGGGGAATCTGTAATATGAACATAGTGGCATTCAGTTAGAATGCGTTCATTCCTATGTATAGCAGATATAAGCTATAAGGTTGGGTTCCTTTTAACCTTCTGTGGTGTAGTGGTAGCGCCTTGACTTAGTAATCATAAGTCCTAGGTTCGAGTCCCGGTCGGGGTAAAAAAAAATGATTCATGTTTTCACATATGTAATGTGCTATTTGATTATTTCATGGCCCAAATGAGATTGGGAATCGAATTAAATGCTAAAATGAAGCCACGAGTGAGGTTGGGGAATCTGTAATATGAACATAGTGGCATTCAGTTAGAATGCGTTCATTCCTATGTATAGCAGATATAAGCTATAAGGTTGGGTTCCTTTTAACCTTCTGTGGTGTAGTGGTAGCGCCTTGACTTAGTAATCATAAGTCCTAGGTTCGAGTCCCGGTCGGGGTAAAAAAAATGATTCATGTTTTCACATATGTAATGTGCTATTTGATTATTTCATGGCCCAAATGAGATTGGGAATCGAATTAAATGCTAAAATGAAGCCACGAGTGAGGTTGGGGAATCTGTAATATGAACATAGTGGCATTCAGTTAGAATGCGTTCATTCCTATGTATAGCAGATATAAGCTATAAGGTTGGGTTCCTTTTAACCTTCTGTGGTGTAGTGGTAGCGCCTTGACTTAGTAATCATAAGTCCTAGGTTCGAGTCCCGGTCGGGGTAAAAAAAAATGATTCATGTTTTCACATATGTAATGTGCTATTTGATTATTTCATGGCCCAAATGAGATTGGGAATCGAATTAAATGCTAAAATGAAGCCACGAGTGAGGTTGGGGAATCTGTAATATGAACATAGTGGCATTCAGTTAG
>JAXCGZ010006182.1:32500-35000 GCA_037179515.1 Halocaridina rubra | reverse complement strand
TCCAATTTATCTATCAACCTATAGCTCTATATAATCTCCCTTTACTATGAACACAAATCCATTAAAGGTGTTGGGTCCATGAGCGGAAAGGTAGTTTTAGGAGTTTGGGAGTTGTAACAGACAAAAATGCAACTTCAGCAGCTCTTCGGAAATAGAAAAAAAAAAAAAAACGATTTATGGATGTAGCACTGCCCTCTTGTCAGCCGATACCAATAATATTATGCTTCATCGTCTTTCCTCCCACTCTCCCCCATCCCCTTCTACGGTCACTTCCTCCCCTCCCCTATTTCTTCCCATACTGAGAAAGGAATCTCTCTCTCTCTCTACTGTTGTTGCAAAAGCTATAACCATTTAAATTCCACCCATCATAAACCATCCTAATCGGGTTCATAAATCGACGTAATTAGCTCTCTCTCTCTCTCTCTCTCTCTCTCTCCTCTCTCTCTCTCTCTCTCTCTCTCTCTCTCTCTCTCTTGCCTATACTTTATTCTGAGAACTGCTCTCATCGGGCCCGGGTACCAACAAAATATTTAGGAATATGTAGCATCTTAGAAACAAGGCAGAACTAAGAGAAAGATAGAAATAAAAAAGACAGCCTAAAAGAACAAAATAATGACGACCTAGAATGATAATAATAATGAGAAAGAAAACAAAGGGAAACAGATGGGGACTGTTGTGACTTGTCAGATGTGAAAGGATAAGAGATGTAAAACGAATATGCCTGAGTATTTGGTGTTGTTGTAGGTATAAAAACCGTAACTGATAAAACATATTTCTTGCTCTATCTATCTATCTATATATATATATATATATATATATATATATATATATATATATATATATATATATATATATATATATATATATAAAATGTGTGTATGTGTTTGTGTATATCAGTATGTATGTGAGCATGTATGTGTGCGTGTGTGCCTGTCTATCGAGAGATTTAGAAAAAACAAAACAGGGAGATACCTACATATAAGGATAGCAAAGCAGATGTTTCAAAGAAATATAGATAGATAAAGAAACACAAGATAGAATGAGATATGAATCAGATGAGACAAAGCATATCGATATACATACATGTAGTTTATAGATATATACAGGCTGGAGAGAGAGAGAGAGAGAGAGAGAGAGAGAGAGAGAGAGAGAGAGAGAGAGAGAGAGAGAGAGAGAGAGAGAGAGAGAGAGAACCAATGAGTCTCATGAACTATGGCCGACAAAGCTTCCCCATTGAGTGGAGGCCTTTTAGTAGCTAAATAATGTGAAGGTGGAGGAAGGGGTACGCCCATAGGGGTGGGTGTAAGCACATTATGGATGGAGGGCACGTGGCGGGGGAAGAGACCCCTCCCCCTAAAGATATAATCAGGCATCTCCAATTTGTTGTCATTAGTAAATTCTCTCCAGGAGTCCAGCCTCATTCCCTACCCGTTCGTGGTCCAACCGTGTGATGCCCTCAAACACCCTTCCTCCTCCTCGTGCACAAGGGCTAGGGTACAAGAAATTAAATCTTAGGATAACCCCTCAGGGCTCTTTGAACACCTTTTGTATATAGTATTTATTTATTTATATAATCCCTATTGATTGATATCTCCTTTACCTTAGTTGGAAGATAAGCATACTTACACACATCAGAGCTCAAGCTCACGAAGACATTGTTCAACTACCGACTCCACACATCACATGGAGTACTCACTGAATCTGTCACTATACACGGGACAACATTTTCTATTTAACATTTTCAAGCCATAGAATGCTATGGAATTCACATTGGGTTTACAATCTCAAAACTTCCTCGGTGAAAGATGATGATAATGATTCGGTTTTACGTCTCGAACTCCCTTTTTTACTAAGGGCTAGGACGCATGCCTTCTTGCGAAAGACTTGTTTTGGCATGTGCAATCGTTACCCTGAGTGTATGCCTTTACTAACCTCAGTCCGTGACGCGGCGCGAACCCTCGACCTGCCGACACAGAGTCGCAAAACTTCCTCGGTGAAAGCCATGCGCTAATCCTCATGGGTGGTTCATTCATGAATAATATGAGTACACTGATTAGGATTTTGAAACGCCTTTACATTTCTCTAGAAGATATGTACAGTACATAGCATATTCCCCCCGTGGCCATTCCTCTTCTAAAAGCAAGTGATGCTGCAGCAGTGTGAAGATGTTGAAGAGAAGCATTAGGTTGCCTTAACCTGATTGAACAAGCACAAACACAAGCTATTAAAGTTTTTAAAATAAAAATTTTATGTTTTGCTTGACATAAATACAACTTAGCCTAAACTTACACGCACTAGAACCTTCTGTTAAGATTTCTTGAAGCAGGCAAGCACATTTATGCACAGTTGCCACACTGTATGTACTTGGAAATGGAGTTTATCAGGTGGCTGTATGCATAATAGTGTCAAAGTAAAGAGTAGCCCCGATCCTAATTACATTACATGAAGGTTATCCTAATAATTTCAAATTATGTTGATATCAGTACCTAAATATGATAAA
>JAXCGZ010006182.1:0-27500 GCA_037179515.1 Halocaridina rubra | reverse complement strand
AGGTCATTTACATATACAAGGAACAAAAGTGGCCCTAAAACTGAACCCTGTGGAACTCCACTACTAACTCTTCTCCATTCAGACACTGAGTGTCTTACTCTAACCCTCTGTTCCCTTCCTTCTAAGTAAGTTTTTATCCATTCCAAAACATTTCCACCTATTCTAGCCATTGATTGCAGCTTCCTAATAAGTCTCCCATGTGGAACAGTGTCAAACGCTTTCTGGAAGTCTAGGAATATGCAATCTGCCCAGCCCTCTCTCTCCTGTAAGATTTGGCTTACCTCATCATAAAATTCTAATAAGTTTGTTACTGTTGATCTACCTTCTCTGAAGCCATGTTGCCTCACTGACAAAAAGTTGAAGGATTCCAAGTGAAGAGAGATATGTTTCCTTAGTAGTTTCTCCATAACTTTGCAAACTATGCTGGTCAAGGAAACTGGTCTATAGTTCAGAGCCGTATCCCTCCTTCCCTTTTTGAAGATAGGTATCACATTTGCTTGTTTCCAGCATCTTGGAATCTCCCCCGACTCCAGTGACTCCTTAAATATGATACTTAGTGCCACTGATATTGTGTTTGCGCATTTTTTAAGCACATGATGGGATATGTCATCAGGACCTGTAGCTTTATGAACATCTAAATCCATCAGCGCTTTGCATACCTCTGTGGCTGTAAGGTTGATGTTCTCTAATACCGGCCCTTGAGCTTCTATCACTGCAATCTGAGGGGGTGGGGTATTTTCTACTGTAAATACTGACTGAAACTCCTTGTTCAATTCTTTGCAGATCTCTTCATCCGTCTCAGTGATGCTTCCATCTACTCTCTTTAGCCTTAAAACCTGTTCTTTTACCTTCAGTTTTCCTCTGATAAAGCTGTGGAGAAGCTTGGGATTTTCTTTAGCCGTGTGTGTGTGTGTGTGATTACCTAATTGTGATTACCTAATTGTGTTTACGGGAAAGAGCCCAAAGTTCGTATCTGTGTGTGTGTGTGTGTGTGTGTGTGTGTGAAATTAACACATTATTAATTATATGTGACAATACGAAACATATTTTACAAATGTCCAGAATTCTATCATTTAGTGTTCTTCCCCAACTCCCTCGTGGACACAAGAGAAGTTGGGGGAAAAAAAAAAGAGTTAAATGAACATAGGCATTCAGTAGACCGCCTTCATTCTCTAGATTAGCAGTTAGATGAGAGGTTTCATTCTTCTCTTATACCGTCGGTGGTGTAGTTGGTAGCGCTTTGGCAAGCTACTTATGTGTCTTAAATGAGAATCTCCACCAGGGGCAAAATATAATTTATTTACTGTATATAAAATCCATCAACTTGGAAAGCAAGTTAGCTCACATTTGCATCGGTCCAAAGCCCGGATTAATAAAGAGGGTTGATGTGAGGAAGGACATTTGCTTGTCAAATATTTAGCCATAATAAATAAATATAGGCTAGTGATATATAGCGATCTGCCACAACAAGTCCTTCGCAAGAAGGCAACCGTCCTAGCCCTTAGTAGAAAAGGGAGTTCGTGACGTAAAACCGAATCAATCAAGTGATAAATAGCGATGCCGAGATCGAGGCTTTATTCTCCGTCATCTATCTCCCTAACTGTCTACCTTATCTATCTCTCATCACACGAATCTCTCTGTTGGCAAAACAGAACAATTATATCATAGTAAACATATGTAAACCTGTGTGTGTGTGAACGACTTTTTCTTTCTTTTTCATGGCATTCTTTCCCGGAACCACAAACAGTGTTGTCTCAGGTACTCTCTCTCTCTCTCTCTCTCTCTCTCTCTCTCTCTCTCTCTCTCTCTCTCTCTCTCTCTCTCTCTCTCTCTCTCTCTCTCTCTCTCTCCGATAATCTCTGCATCTCCCAGACCTCCCTATCAAAGAGCAGTTAAAATACAAGAAAAGTTAGGGAGGAAGTGAGCAGTAATGAAATGTGGGAGATGAAACGGATTTGGGAGAATGAAAGTATATGAAGTTCCACGATGCCTGACACACACACACACACACACACACACACACACACACACACACACACATAAAAATGAAGCCATCTCTGTCCCAAACCTCTCCCACCCATGGGTCGGGAGAAGGGGTAGTCATCAGAGGACTTAAACAGAGAATCAAGAAGTTAGAGGAAATGGTTACAAGCCTTGATGATAAAATTCGGAATATGGATGGAGAAATGAAAGAGAATGAAACACTCAGAGAACAAATAAGATCTTTGGAGGAAGCAAATAAAGCACAAGGGCAGGAGAGAAAGGAACTAGAAAAAAGAATAAAGAAGCTGGAAGGGGAAAAGAGTCAACTAGAATCTAGAATTTCTAATCAAGAAGATAAAAACAAACAGCTAAATGACAACCTAAAGGAATTAGATGTTAGTTCACTGCTATCTTCTGAGAGAGACGAGATTGCTGCTTGGAATGTTCAGATTAAGGAAAACATTGAACAGTTCAGAAAAGAGTTCCAGGAGCTGAATATGGAAAATGATGCCATGAAAACGTCCTTTGCTGATGCACTAAAGGGGAATGTGGCAGTAAAAGAGGCTGTAAAGGTGGTGGCACTGGAAAACATACAAACAGTTGATTATAAAGAGACAGTAATCGAAAAAATGAAAGACGTTGTGATGGAAAGGGCAAACCCACTCATCAGACAGGCACTTGATAAGGAGAAGACAGTGGTAATCTCAGGCATAAGTGAATCCCAGGAGCCAACATGGCAGGGGAGACTTGAAGAAAATAAAGCTAGGGTTGTAGACCTGATAAGAAAGCTTGGAGTAGTATGTGGTCCTGAGGATATTGTAAACATACACCAACTAGGTAAATATTCGAGGGAAGGAAAGCCGAGACCAACAAAAGTAACCTTTGAGAGAGGGGAGACATGTAGGGAAATATTGTTGAGAAAAAAAAGTCTAAAAGACCTTCAAGAATGCAAAGAAGTGTTCATTAGACGATACAGAACACAGGAAGAGATGGGAAAGATCAAAAACTTGTTGCAAGAGGCAAGAAGGTTAAATGATGAAAGAAATGAGGAAGAGAAGAAAAATTTTCGTTACGGAATACTTCCAGACAAAGGGGAGATAAAGAAGATAATGACAGAAGATCAGGGGATGGGGCCTCATTAAGATTGTTATACACAAATGCTGATGGATTAGCTGGTAAGGCAGTAGAATTAAAAGATAGGATTCACAACAGTAAGGCAGATATAGTAGCAATTACAGAGACTAAGTTGAGTGAGGACATAAACAGTGTCACAGTTTTTCCTAAGGGCTTCAGAATACTAAGGGTCGAAAGATCTGAGAGGACTGGTGGAGGGATAGCACTGCTCATAAGTGAGAGGATTCAGGCTGAAGAGATAAACTTGGCTATAGAAAGTGAGTTCAGGGAATTTCTTGTTGCTCACATAAATACTGGGTCAGAGAGCATTATAATAACTGTTGTATACAACCCACCAAGGAACCAAAATAGGCTTGAAATTTATGAGGAAAGTCATATAGGTACGATTGAAGTCATAAACTCAGTTGTTAACATGGCGCGGGAGAAAAAATGTAGGATTTTGATTATGGGAGACTTTAATCATAAAGAGATAGATTGGATAAATCTTGACCCACACAGTGGTGAGGACTCCTTTGGGGCAAGATTCCTAGATTGCGTACAAGGGAATTTCCTACACCAACATGTAATGGAACCAACAAGAGCCAGGGGTGGGGATGAGCCATCACTACTTGATCTGGTGTTCACAGATAATGTGTTGGATATTGAAAATATTGAGTATGAACCACCAATTGGAAAGAGTGACCACTGTGTGTTGTTGATGGAGTATATCATTGAAGACATTCTTCCTGAGAGTAGAGGCACTGAGGACATGAGGAGGAACTATCAGAAAGGAGATTACATCAAAATGAATGAGCTTTTTGCAGTTATTGACTGGAGAACCTTATTTTACAACAAATCTGTACAAGAAATGTATGACATCTTTTGTGAGAAATATGGGAAGATAGTAGATTGCTGCATACCTGTCACCAAAGTAGGTGTAATTCATGCCAGAGAGAAATGGTTCGATAATGGGTGTAAAAGAGCTAAGGAGTGGAGAGACAAATGCTGGAAAAGGTATAGGAGGAGAAAAAACATAAATGCCTGGCAAACCTACAAAAGAGCAAGAAATGACTACCTAAGTAAAAGGAGAGAGGCAGAGAAAGATTATGAGAGGGACATCACCAGGAAGGCTAAAGAAAATCCCAAGCTTTTCCACAGCTTTATCAGAGGAAAACTGAAGGTAAAAGAACAGGTTTTAAGGCTAAAGAGAGCGGATGGAAGCATCACTGAGACGGACGAAGAGATCTGCAAAGAATTGAACAAGGAGTTTCAGTCAGTATTTACAGTAGAAAATACCCCACCCCCTCAGATTGCAGTGATAGAAGCTCAAGGGCCGGTATTAGAGAACATCAACCTTACAGCCACAGAGGTATGCAAGGCGCTGATGGATTTAGATGTTCATAAAGCTACAGGTCCTGATGACATATCCCCTCATGTGCTTAAAAAATGCGCAAACACAATATCAGTGGCACTAAGTATCATATTTAAGGAGTCATTGGAGTCGGGGGAGATTCCAAGATGCTGGAAACAAGCAAATGTGATACCTATCTTCAAAAAGGGAAGGAGGGATACGGCTCTGAACTATAGACCAGTTTCCTTGACCAGCATAGTTTGCAAACTTATGGAGAAACTACTAAGTAAACATATCTCTCTTCACTTGGAATCCTTCAACTTTTTGTCAGTGAGGCAACATGGCTTCAGAGAAGGAAGATCAACAGTAACAAACTTATTAGAATTTTATGATGAGGTAAGCCAAATCTTACAGGAAAGAGAGGGTTGGGCAGATTGCATATTCCTAGACTTCCAGAAAGCGTTTGACACTGTTCCACATGGGAGACTTATTAGGAAGCTGCAATCAATGGCTAGAATAGGTGGAAATGTTTTGGAATGGATAAAAACTTACTTAGAAGGAAGGGAACAGAGGGTTAGAGTAAGACACTCAGAGTCTGAATGGAGAAGAGTTAGTAGTGGAGTTCCACAGGGTTCAGTTTTAGGGCCACTTTTGTTCCTTGTATATGTAAATGACCTACCAGAGTCTGTAAATTCATTCATGAATATGTTTGCAGATGATGCAAAGATTGTGAAGAAAGTAAAAAACGAGAACAATGGTAGAGAACTTCAGGAGGATCTAAATAATCTGCATGAGTGGTCAGAAAAGTGGCTAATGAAATTCAATACCTCAAAATGTAAGGTAATGAGAATGGGTACAAGTGCAAGAAGGCCCAAGCTTGACTACTCGGTGGCTGGAGTACAGCTTCAGGAGACAGAAAATGAGAGAGATCTAGGAGTAAACATATTGGCAGATTTGTCTCCAGAAATACATATAAATGGCGTAGTAAGGGCAGCATATGCATTCTTATCAAATGTAAGGGTAGCCTTCAGGCACATGGACAAGGAAATGTTCAGAAATATTTATGTAACCTATGTGAGGCCAAAACTCGAATATGCAGCCCCCTTTTGGAATCCGCACTTGAAAAAGCACATAGCTAAGCTTGAAAAAGTTCAAAGACATGCCACGAAACTGGTGCCAGAAATACGCAATCTCGGTTATGATGAGAGGCTGAGGGAATTAGACTTGCCATCACTCGAAGCTAGAAGAGTAAGGGGGGATATGGTGACAGTCTTTAAATTCCTTCATGGTTATGATAGAGTGGATAGGGATCGATATTTCGATATGGCTGGCTCTAGAACTAGAGGTCATAGTTTGAAGCTTCGGAAGAAAACTTGTTTGCAGGATGTAAGGAAATACTTTTTCAGTGTAAGAGTAGTTGATAATTGGAATTCGCTAAGCGAGGAGGTAGTTAATGCTACCTCAATCCATAGTTTTAAGGACAGGTATGATAAGTATCACTAAGTCTAAAAATGGAACCGATCAGGAGACGGGAAGATACGAGCTTTGGGCTCTTTCCCGTAAACACAATTAGGTAATCACAATTAGGTAATCACACACACACATACCTATGTGAGGCCAAAACTCGAATATGCAGCCCCCTTTTGGAATCCGCACTTGAAAAAGCACATAGCTAAGCTTGAAAAAGTTCAAAGACATGCCACGAAACTGGTGCCAGAAATACGCAATCTCAGTTATGATGAGAGGCTGAGGGAATTAGACTTACCATCACTCAAAGCTAGAAGAGTGAGGGGGGATATGGTGACAGTCTTTAAATTCCTTCATGGTTATGATAGAGTGGATAGGGATCGATATTTTGATATGGCTGGCTCTAGAACTAGAGGTCATAGTTTGAAGCTTCGTAAGAAAACTTCTTCGCAGGATGTAAGGAAATACTTTTTCAGTGTAAGAGTAGCTGATAATTGGAATTCGCTAAGCGAGGAGGTAGTTAATGCTATCTCAATCCATAGTTTTAAGGACAGGTATGATAAGTATCACTAAGTATAAAATGGAACCGATCAGGAGACGGGAAGATACGAGCTTTGGGCTCTTTCCCGTAAACACAATTAGGTAATCACAATTAGGTAATCACACACACACACTGGCAGATTTGTCTCCAGAAGTGCATATAAATGGCTTAGTAAGGGCAGCATATGCTTTCTTAACAAATGTAAGGATAACCTTTAGACATATGGACAAGAAAGTGTTCACAATATATATGTAACCTATGTGAACCCAAAGCTTGAATATGCAGCTCGCTTTTGGAATACACACCTGGAAAAAGTTCGAAGACATGCCACGAAACTGGTGCCAGAAACACGCAATCTCAGTTATGAGGAAAGGCTGAGTGAATTACTCTTACCATCACTCGAAGCTAGAAGAATTAGAGGTGATATGGTGATAGCTTTTTATTTCCTTCATGGTTATGACAGTGGATAGAGATCGATATTTTGATATGGCTGGTGCTAGAACTAGAGGTCATAGTTTGAAACTTCATAAGAAAACTTCTTTGCAGGATGTCAGGAAGTACTTTTTTAGAGTAAGAGTTATTAATTGGACTGTGGTAAGAGAGGAGGTAGTTAATGCTAACTCAATCCATAGTTTTAACGACAAGTATGAAAAGTATCACTAACCACAAAATGGAACCGACCAGGAGACGGGAAGTTACGAGCATGGGACTCTTTCCCGCAACCACAATTAGGATATTACACACACACACACACACACACACACAAGCATATATATATAAATATATATATATATATATATATATATATATATATATATATATATATATATATATATATATATATATATATATATATATGTGTGTGTGTGTGTGTGTGTGTGTGTAAATAAACAGACATACAATAAATAAATAAATACATAAGTAAATAAAAATAATATATGATAATTAGGTAAACAGAGAATTAAATAATTTAATATTTAAAAGAAAACTATTATCGATAAGAATATACTGCATGCAAAATTAATTATATTAAAAGGAAAATATTAGAGAACAACAAATTCATTAATATATATATATATATATATATATATATATATATATATATATATATATATATATATATATATATATATACACATGTGCGTGTGCGCATACGTGTGTGTGCCCATAAGTGTGCATGTGTGTGCGGAAGTGTGGGCTATTTTGCTTATGTGTGTGTGCGTGCATGTGTACTATTTACTCTAAACCGGAAGAATACTAGCTGTCATATTACCTATGAAATATATTAATTAACATGATGGTAATGGTTAAAGGGTAAGAAATAAGAAAATATAGGCACAAAAGTCTATCTATCTCTAAGTAAAGGATGCAGTCCCCCTTGTAGGGGAGGTGGCCGCTCCAAGGCACAAACCCACTCATCACAAAGCCTTTCTCTTTCAACTTTACTTCATTCAATGCTAACACAACCATTTTCATTTCACAGACATAATGCTCATCTCTTCCATTTTACTCTCACTCACTCCACAACCAAACACATTCAAAGAAACAATTACAAGGAGTCTGGATGGAGTTTTCCCCACCAGATCCCCACTCACGTACTTTGAACCATTTACGGAAAGAAAGTTACCAGCCTCCTCACTCCACTCCAGTTAGTTGACTTATGATAAGCAGGGGAGCGAGGTTGTGGCATTAATATCGCCAGCTTCGGGATAAAGAAAGGAGAAAATGCCTAGTACGAGAGAAAAAATGAACGATGGGAGGCAGAGGACACCCAGTACTGTAGTAGGTTGGCCCATGGCACAAGCCACCACTTACGATATTACAACTGAAGGTCTTTTTTACTAAAATAGGGCCGACCAGGAGGGCTCGATGTTAATATTTACTTCTGTTACTATTCCTTTCTTATGCCTATATCTACACCGAACATTCTGGCGTATTCATTAAATATCTCATACTATCATTGTACATCTGGCCACTCAAAACACTCCCCATTTCTGCATCTCTTTGCCTTGTTTCCTCTTGATGCCCGGCCCGATGAAGGCATTCTTCTTTGCCGGTACATGTGTGACGCTGGTGAAAAAAAAAAAAAAAAACTACAAAGACAGAACCCTCCCATCGCAGAGAAGTAAATTTTTTCTATTTTTTTTTTTTTATGATTGTGACACCAGGACGGGCAAAAAAAAAAAATAAATAAATCTACCCCCATCGGGCCTGGGCATGAAGAAAACATAAAGAGAAACAGAGGTGAGGAGTATTGTGACTTGTCAGATGTGAAGGGATAATAAGACATGTATAACGAAAATCTAAAAATATTCGGTGTTGATGTAGGCATAGAAAGAGAACTGTCCTGGACAGTCTTATTTAAGTCCACACGACCCTTCAGCTGTAGCATCGCAACGGGCAGTTGGTGCCAGGGGCCAATGTAAAAAAAAATTATATATATATATATATATATATATATATATATATATATATATATATATATATATATATATATATATATATATATACATATATATATATATATATATATATATATATATATATATATATATATATATATATATATATATACAGAAACCAAGAGAGAAAAAGGGAATTAGCAACCCATAGTATAAAAGCTGTGCTGACATATGTTATATTAGATTATTGGGGTGCAAATAGCAAATAAATAAGGTACGGTCAATGGTCGGAGGAATGGTGTCACATTACTTCTGATGATAATAATGTTTACAATGGAAAAGACACGCTAATAATAATAATAATAATAATAATAATAATAATAATAATAATAATAATAATAACATATATATATATATATATATATATATATATATATATATATATATATATATATATATATATATATATATAAATGGCTACGGAAGGAAAATGAGAGAAAATTTCGGATCCTTAAAGTTTTCAAGTTTATTACTGAATATAAATCCGGTTTTACGTCACGGATTCCCTTTTCTACCAAGGGCTAGGACGGTTGCCTTCTTGCGAAGGACTTGTTTTGGCAGATGTAATCGTTACCCTGAGTGCATGCCCTTGCTAACCTCAAACCGTGACGGGGCGCGAACCCTCGACCTGACGCCTCAGAGTCGCGGATGCTACCGCTTGAGCCACGGTGACTACCAAGTTTATTACTGAATATAAGTAATAAACCTGAAAACGTTAAGGATCCAAAAATTTCTTTAAATATCTTTCCGTAGGCATTCACATATTCAACATATTCACGTGCTTTCTGTGAAATATATATATATATATATATATATATATATATATATATATATATATATATATATATATATATATATATATATATATATATATATATATATATATATATATATATACTTAGTAATTAAAAAAAATGCCCACTTATGTAAGTGTACTGAGTATAAAATAAACATGTCTCGTAATCATATAATAAATTATGCTATTCTCGCCCACCCTCCCGGAGAAGAAAGGGGGGGGGGGAGGAAGGGTTAAATGATTTGGGACATTTAAAATATCTGTCTGGGCGGAAGTGCGTGGAGAGTAAGGGAGGAAAAGAAAAAAAAAAGGAGAGGAGGAGGAGGAATAGGAAAAGAAAGAAGAGGGAGGAAAGGAAAAAAAGGGGAGGAGGAGGAGGAAGAAGAGAAAAACAAGAGGAGGAAGAGGAGGAGGAAAAAGAGTGCGAAGGAAATATAGTGGGAGTAAAAAGAAGCTAAGGAAAAAGATGAATAAGAAATATAGTCTGAGGAATGGATGGAGGAAAAACGAATGGAAGTAGAAGAGCAAAAGAGCACTAAGAAAAGAAAATAAAGAGATAATAGACTAATTGAGAAGGAGGAGAAAGAAGAGGAAGGCGTAGGGGAAAATAGGGAAGAAACATCATGTATGAAAATGATAAGGAAAAGAATCAAGAAAAAGAAGAAAGAAGAGTAAATAAGAATTCGAAAGAAAAGGGAGGAAAACGAAGAAGAAGAAGAAGAAGAAGAAGAAGAAGAAGAAGAAGAAGAAGAAGAAGAAGAAGAAGAAGAAGAAGAAGAAGAAGAAGACCTTGAATAATGAGGCAAACAAGAAGATGGAGCAAAGGATATAATGGAACGTAGGTGAAATATATATACGAAGAAAATGAGTAAGAAGAAACAGGAGTAGTAGAGTACAATCAGGAAAAACTAAATAGGAAAAGGAAGAAAAAGATGAGGGAGAACAGGACAACCAGGAAGACTGCATCTAGTGTGGAACTTTATGAAATAGAAACAGAAAAGAGTAGATAATAATCAGGAAGAAGAAGAAGAAAGAGAGAAGAGGAGGAGGAGGAGAAGAGGACAATTGAGGAGCCAAGATCTTCAGGAAGAGAGCAACATATGTGCAACAGATTAAATACATCCGCTTGCCACAAATTCCCTAAACGGTGTAGAGACAAGCATACATCAAAGGCGGAAAAACCAGATGCGAATAATAATAATAATAATAATAATAATAATAATAATAATAATAATAATAATAATAATAATAATAATAATAATAAATACATACATACATGGCCCCATTCCACCTTATAAGAGGGTGGCCGAGGCAAGAAACACGCATTCACCACGATCTACCCACACCCAAATCAATCTAATTTACACCACGACCACGCACATTCAGACCCCCAATAATTAAGGGTTCTGGCTGGATCTCCTCTGCCAGAATACCTCCATATTTCTTGACTACTCGTAGGATAAAAAAAAAACACACACATATATATATATATATATATATATATATATATATATATATATATATATATATATATATATATATATATATATATATATATATATATATATTAGTACAAACTGTTAGCATACAGCACTAAATAGTAAGGAAGCCCATCAGTGAAACAAACCTTATAAAACAAAACTATATTTCGGATCCTAACTGGATCCCTTCTCAAGCACAACTTGAGTTGTGCTTGAGAAGGGATCCAGTTAGGATCCGAAATATAGCTTTGTTTTATAAGTTTTGTTTCACTGATGGGCTTCCTTACTATATATATATATATATATATATATATATATATATATATATATATATATATATATATATAAAGGAGGGATGCCCAGTCTCCCCGCTCCGCACCATTTAGTAGACTATCACGACACGCAGGGGAACACGGAAGAAATATTCTACCCCTCCTCCTCATAATTATTATCAATATTATTATTATTATTATTATTATTATTATTATTATTATTATTATTATTATTATTATTATTATTATTATTATTATTATTATATATATATATATATATATATATATATATATATATATATATATATATATATATATACATATATATATATATATATATATATATATATATATATATATATATATATATATATATATATATATATATATATACAATCAAATAAACATCGTATTTATACTCTGGGCCGGGATTCGATTATATGGCCAGCGTTCGAATCCTATCTAGGAACAATTATGTTCCATATATATATATATATATATATATATATATATATATATATATATATATATATATATATATATATATGACAAAAAAACAAGCACATACACACCCGTATATACAATGGCTGCACTCCCTCTTTTGAGGGGGTGGCAGAGTCAAAGCACAAGTTCATTCACCTGAGGTCATATCATCCGAATCACTGCTCCTAGCTCCTTGGGGTTAAAAGGTTGCTAGAAATACCTCCATCACACTGCTTGGATTATCCACAGAGTATACTGGTTAAACTCTTCTGCTGAGACCCAACAGGCACACATGGTTTACCCCCACTGCTAAGCCTCATGGATTGGTCGGTGCAGTGACTGCTTTTTCCTTTCTACCTCCAGACTCTAGAACTCTCTTCCTCCTTTCTTTCCTAATTCTTTTAACCAATCTTCCTTCAAAAAATTGATCTATCGTCATCTCAGGGCCTAATCCTTCCATACCTGTAGGTCCTCAGTGCTTCGACTACTCTTTCAGTCTGTCCTTTTCCTTTTGTGTCATTACCTCATCTCTACCATGTCCTTAACCCTTTATTTTTTCTTCGTCTTAATGTCGGGCCTTTAATGATAAGGGCAATTTTCTTGCCTATCCCAGTGTCACACTCATAAAAAAAAATAGTCTTACTCGTTGCTTCTTTTCGCATTTAATTTTCATTTTCACACTATAATGCAGATATCTACATATGAATTTATAGTAATTATTGTCAGACTCATTTTCCATCATTATATTGTCTCTTATTTAAGCCGTTTTCTTTCCTGAGAGTAACTCTCCACAAATTAAATGAGATTCATGGAGCTATTTCTAGAGTAGAAGGAACAGATATATAATAAAATTACCCAATAGTGCTCACGGAAAAGAGCCCCAAACTCGCAGCTCCCCCCTCTCCTGGTCGGTTTCATTTTTGTACTTAGTGATACTTATCACACTTTTCCTTAAAGCTATGGGCTGGGTTAGCATTAACTACCTCATCGCTTAGTGAATTCCAATCATCAACTACTCTTATATTAAAAAAAAGTTCTTCCTTACATCCTGCAAAGAAGTTTTCTTACGAAACTTCAAACTATGACCTCTAGTTCTAGTGCCAGTCATATCAAAATATCGATCCCTATCAACTCTGTCACAACCATGAAGGTATTTGTAAACCGCCATAATATCCCCCCTCATTCTTCTAGCTTCGAATTATAGTAATTTTAATTCCCTCAGCCTCTCCTCATAACTGAGAATGCGTATATCTGGCACCAGTTTCGCGGTATGTCTTTGAACTTTTTCCAGCTTAATCACGCGCTTTTCCAAGTGTGGATTCCAAAAGGGGGTTGCATATTCAAGCTTTGGCCTCACATAGGTTACATAAATATTTCTTAACCTTTTCTTGTCCATGTGCCTGAAAGCTACTCTTACATGTGCCAAGAAAGCATATGCTGCCCTTAGTATGCCATTTATATGCATTTTTGGATACAAATCGGCCAGTATGTTTACTCCTAGATCTCTTTCATTTTCTGTCTCTAGAAGTTCTGCTCCTGCTATTGAGTATTCAAGCTTGGGCCTTATTGCACTTGTACCCATTCTCATTTCCTTACATTTAGAAGTCTTGAATTTCATTAGCCACTTTTCTGACTAATCATGCAGACTACTTAGGTCTTCCTGAAATTTTCTACCATTGTTCTCGTCTCTTACTTTCTTCACAATCTTTGAATCATCTGCAAACATATTCATGAATGAATTTACAGACTCTGGTAGGTCATTACAAATACAAGGAACATATGTGGCCCTAAAACTGAACCCTGTGGAACTCCACTACTAACTCTTCTCCATTCAGACACTGACAGTCTTACTCTAACTCTCTGTTTCCTTCCTTCTGAATATGTTTTAATCCATTCCAAGACATTTTCACCTTATATGTAATCTGCCCAGCCCTCTCTTTCATGTAAGATTCGGCTTACCTCATCACAGAATTCTAATAAGTTTGTTACTGTTGATCTACCTTCTCTGAAGCCATGTTGTCTCACTGACAATAAGTTGAAGGATTCCAATTGAAGAGAGAGGTGTTTTCTTATTAGTTTCTCCATAACATTGCAAACTATGCTGGTCAAGGAAACAGGTCTATAGTTTAGAGCTGTATTCCTCCTTCCCTTGTTGAAGATAGGTACCACGTTCACTTGTTTCCAGCATCTTGGAATCTCCCTTGATTCCAGCGAATTTTCAAATATGATACATAATACGCCGATATTTATTTAGCTCAATTCTTAAGTACCTAAGGGGATATATATGTGTTTGTGCATGCGCATATGTGTGTGTTTATGTGTCTTGGAACATTGTGTATTTTATAAATTCATCTCTGATGAGAAAACATTACATATATAAGTACTGATTTCGCTTCAAGAGAGGATTGTATTTGTTACGCAAGGCTCCAAGACACATTGCCACAGATATCTTCTTTGAATACTTTATAGAGAGAGCTACTTCCATTGAGGCACAAGGCTCTTTGCCAGATAAGATCCTTAGCAATTATATCCTATCTGTCTTGCTACGTGATCTTTCGAGGGACAACCTTCATCATAAGGCTATTAAATATGCTTTACCAAAAACAAATTATTGTGATTTCCTTTTGGCTAAGTATGTTTAATAGCCTGACGATGAAAGTTATCCTTCAAAAATTCATATATGAAGACAGAAAGGACTTCATTGTTGAAGATCATTTATAACGGAGAGACCTGTACCTCAATGGGAAAAAGTTCTCTTTATATACATTTCAAAGAAATGGCTGATGCAATTGGTCTTAACACCTTGTGTAATATATACTTTCCTCTATGATGTGAAACCGATACATAACGTATCCAGAGAACTTCCTTCTACCAAATAATTTTTCCCAATATCTGAACAATCACCAAGAAATACCAAGAATTACACCATTTTTTTTTTCTTTACACAACAAAACCTAGGAAAGATACTTTGACCATTTAGGAAGTGGAATTTCTTAGCCATTTTTTCCAGTGATTTATTATCAGTGAAGTATGCTGAATAGCCTGACAATGAAGACCGTCCTTCAAAAGCTCCAATAACAAGGCAGAAAATACTTCGTTGTTGAGAATCATTCCAGCCAAAAAGCTTTATACCTCAATGGGAGTAGCTCTCTCTATACAATTTTCAAAGAAGATATCTGAAGCAATGTCTAAGCTCCTCGCTGATGCAACACCATTATGTAAAGTATCCACAGAAGTTCTTTCTACCAGATAATATACATATATATATATATATATATATATATATATATATATATATATATATATATATATATATATATATATATATATATATATATAAAGAGAGCCCTAAATGATAGGAGGATGGATGTGAGGGAAGCAAGTGAGCGTGCTAGGGATAGGAATGAGTGGTGAGCAATTGTGACTCAGCTCTGATGGGCATCTGCTGTTAACACAGGGCTGCATCTTACAGAGGTAGCCTTGTGGCAGGGGCAGTAGGGGAGTTGGCATTATGAAGCGACACAGGTTGTGGAAAAGCCGGGAGGAGGGTCAGTGGCACTCCAGCAGTGCCATCTGAACAGTCGCTAGCTCCCTCGTCATTGCCCATAGAGCAAAGTAATCCCCTTATTGTTTCTTTTTATTATGTCATCTACCCCCCAAATTGAGGTAAACAGCCATGGTAAATGATATATATATATATATATATATATATATATATATATATATATATATATATATATATATATATATATATATATATATATATATATATATATATATATATATATATATATATATATATTCTTCTTCTTCGTCTACATCTTTTCCCACTTTTATGTGGGGTCGATGTTTCTGGCCAGTTATCTGTACTGGCCATATTTTGGTGTTGGCAATTTTTTTTTATGGCAGGATGCCCTTCCTGCCGCCAACCCTACCCATCTACCCGGGATTGGGACCGGCACCAAGTTGAGGCTGGCTTGCCCCCCTCAGTGGCTGGGTTTTATATATATATATATATATATATATATATATATATATATATATATATATATATATATATATATATATATATATATATATATAGAGAGAGAGAGAGAGAGAGAGAGAGAGAGAGAGAGAGAGAGAGAGAGAGAATTCACCAGATGCATCTTATTCCCATCTTTTCTCACGCTCATTCCTCCATTATTGTTGAGCAGGGTGCTTTCTAACGCGCACGCAAGTTCCCATTACTTCTCATTAAAACACGCCAGGGGCTAAGTATTTGTCACTGTGAGATGAATATAAGCGTTATAAAGAGCTCCCTCCCCCAATCTTTTTTTCCTTTACCGTAGTTCATTATTACGTGCTCATAATTTAGCTCCACTTCTTTTTCTCATTAACTGTGCTTATAAACCTCCCATCCTCAACTAATCATATGTGTTTAAAAATATCCAGCATCACTCTCTTCTTCTTATATATATATATATATATATATATATATATATATATATATATATATATATATATATATATATATATATAATTTGCTAGTAACTATTCTATCTTCTTATCCTTCTTTTCAGTGAATGTGCTTAGAGAAATCCCTTCTTTTACGGTAATTGTGCTTACAAATATTCCCCAAACGGTACATGCTTTTATTCTTACTATGATAAAATGTTTATTTTCTCTCTCTCTCTCTCTCTCTCTCTCTCTCTCTCTCTCTCTCTCTCTCTCTCTCTCTCTCTCTCTCTCTCTCTCACACACACACACACACACACACACACACACACACACACACACACACAAAGAGGTGATATGGTGGAGGTTTTTTATTCCCTTATGGTTTTGACAGAGTTGACAGGCTGTTTTAATATGGATGGCTCTAGAAGTAGAGATCATAGTCTGAAGCTCCGTAAGAAAACTTTTTTGCAGGATGTAAGGAAGTACTTTTTTTTAGACTAAGAAGAGTTTATAACTGAAATTTGCTAAGCAAGGAAGACGTATATGCTGACTATACTCATAGATTTAAGGACAACTATAATATGCATCATATTAAAAAAGGGGAGGAACCGATCAGGAGATGGGTAGTTAAGAGTACAGGACACTTTCCCGTAAGCCCAACTGGACAATAAAATTTAGGTAAAGAGACAGTTAAAATATTGATGGTGCAGCTGGTAAGACAGTAGAATTAAGGATATATTAGAGGCTAAGACAAATATAATAACACCAATAAAATTATATTAAAAATATTGTTACAGGTTTTCCAAAGGTTTACAAAATTATGAGAACTGAGATATTTGTTTTTATGTGGGGAATTCTTTAAAGTTACACTAAAGGTGACAAATTCGGTTGTAAACATGTGTGAAAAATGTAAATCATTAAGTATTGGGAATGTTAATAATAGTCATAGTACTCTTTATTCAAACAACAAAGAAGATTCTTTGGGGGCAAGAATCCTAGGCTATGTGCAAGGGAACTTTTTTAACCCAATGTGTGCTGGAACAAACAAAGGCCAGGGGAGAAGTTTATCCATAACTATTAGATATAAAGTTCTCAAAAAACTTTCTGGATACCTCCAAAACTGATGATGGGCCATGGATTGGGAAAAGTGACCAAAGTGGGTTGTTAATGGAGTATATCATTGGAGATGTTTTAGTTGAAAGTAAGGGGGACCGAAAAGAAAATGAGGAAGAGTTATGCCAAAGGGGATCATGGGATGATTAAAAATAATTTTTAGGTACCGATTTTGTGAGGAATATTAGAGTATAATTAGCTGTGGCATATCATATACTAGAATAGGATTTATTAATACCAAAAAGAAAATGGTTCAGCTATGACTGTTAAAGGGTAAAGGAGAGGAGAGGTAAGAGCTGGAATAGGTATAGAGGAACTATAAATGTTTGGAAAACTTGTGCATGAGCAAGAAATGAGTTCATAAGTAATAAAAGAGAAGCAGAAATGGCACATATATATTATTCATATTATTATCATAAGGCAAGTAACATACTCTGCTGGAAAAAGTCAAAGACTATAAACCACATGGCTCTAACAGGAGCAGCAACTTAGTGAGACAAAGAAAAATGAGAAAAAAAAACACAAAAGGCTACAACTCATTATCGTAATATTAGCATTTTTCCACTGTTATTTCAAAACTTAACCATCAAGGGTTGCTATACTAAATTTGTGCCAAGTTTAAACTTTTAAAGCTCCATTGACTCAACAACAAGGCTTAGGCAGTTCCATCACTACCTAGTTGTGATTGGCATAAAACTTATTGAATACTTATTGGAATTAAATCTAAAAAAAGAAAATGCACAACTTCTCGCATTAACTGCATTCCTGGTAATGTGCATAGGACATAATAAGCCATGTAAAGCAAAGGATAATTAACACTGTGATCAATCTTACACCGAAAGCAAAGCTCATGTAACGCACACAAGCTTTTATCCATTAATCTGAGATGGGAATCTACAGCCGATGACCAAACTGGGGAGCAATACTCTAGACTAAGAAGCATAAAAGAATTAAAACAATTTGGCATAATGGATTTCTTTGCAAAACTCTAAAATGACTTCAAGATTCCAAGTTTCTGTGCAACTCAAGAAGACTTACAAGCGTGTTCAATAGTAGGAGAGGATCTTCAAGAATTTGTGAAAGAATTTCTCTCCAGAAATGAGCATACATGGTATAGTAAAGGCAAAGTATGCTTTCTTAGCAAATATATGGGTTGAATTCCGGCATATTGATATATAAATGTCCAGAAATATTTACATAACCTCTGTGAGGACTATGAATGCACGTGCAGCACCCCTCTAGAGCTTTCACTTAAAAAAAAAATAACGAATTGGAGAAACTTCAAACAACATCCTACGAAGCTGGTGAAAGAGATATGTCATCTTTGCTATGGATATAGTAGAAAGAATGGGGGATAAGGTAACTGTTATGAAATTTCTTCATGGCTTTGACAGTGTTAATAGGCAGCAAAACTTTGCTATAAATAAATGGCTCTAGAACCATCCATGTCAAAAATCAGTGTTCGAAGTATCGTAATAAAACTTCTTTACAGGCAGTAACGATGTACCTTTTGATTTCAAAAAGAGTTGATTGCGGGAATTCACTAAGCAAGGAAACAGAAAATGCAAAATGATCTGCCAAAACAAGTCCTTCGTAAGAAGGCAACCGTCCTAGCCCTTAGTAGAAAAGGGAGTTCGTGACGTAAAACCGAATCCATCAATCCTATTATATTATTAAGAAAATATATAAGTGCAAACAACTGAAAAAGATACCAACCAAGAAAAAAGCAATACAAAGAATAGGGTTTTTTCCACAAAGCACAATAGGTAAATATATCACATGATTCAGCTGGTCGTGTACTAAGACCAAAGTCTGAGCCAAACTGGAAAAGTAATAGCTCCCCCTGACTTCGCTCTGACATTCCCCAAGTCACACACGAAACAAATAATACTAAACCAAACAACGGAAAACAATCCAGCTCAAGCCCCGTCCATTGTTTAAACCAGATACATGGAAATACGGTGGAGGGTTAGTGTCAGAAATGGAGTAAAAGAAACAAATCACAGACATAGAGCTCAGCAGCAGCGGCGGCAGCAGAAGCAGCAGCAGCGAAAGCAGCAGCAGCAGTAGCAGCAGCGGAAGCAGCAGCAGAGTGGCAGCGGCAATGACAGCAGCGGCAGCAGCAGCAGCGGCATTATAATAATAATAATAATAATAATAATAATAATAATAATAATAATAATAATAATAATAATAAAAATCCATTATCATCATCATCATCATCATAAGAAGAAGAAGAAGAAAAAGAAGAAGAAGAAGAAGAAGAAGAAGAAGAAGAAGAAGGAGGAGGAGGAGGAGGAGGAGGAGGAAGAGGAGGAGGAGGAGAAGGAGGAGGAGGAGGAGGAGGAGGAATAAAATAAGAAGAAGAAGAAGAAGAAGAAGAAGAAGAAGAAGAAGAAGAAGAAGAAGAAGAAGAAGAAGAAGAAGAAGAAGAAGAAGAAGAAGAAGAAGAAGACGGTGATGATTATGGAGGACCTGGAGATGTTAATACGTCCATGAAATGAGTTGCAAAACTTTAATATATATATATATATATATATATATATATATATATATATATATATATATATATATATATATATATATATATATATATATATATATATATATATATATATATATATATATATATATATATATATATATATAAGTAGTCTCCGTGGCAAAATGGTATCGTCTGCGACTCTGAGGCGGCAGGTCGAGGGTTCGCGCCCCGTCACGGACTGAGGTTAGTAAAAGCATACATGTCACATGACTGAAGCCTTGCTGAAGTCAGAATCTGAAACTGTAACAAGTCGTGAAGAGAAACGTGAGAGGCTAGAGGTCAAGGGTGAAATAGAATACTCTCCCAGTTGTTTATCTGGGTACGGTAAACAGATCCATAGGGCTTAGCGCCTGGCTGGATCCTTAGGGCTTAGCACCTGGCTGAACCCAGGTGCTTTAGCATAGGGCTTAGCCACCCGGCGTCAAGTGCCTCAAGAGTGTGGGAAAGACCCAAAATGTGGCCCCGCCTAAAATCACAAGTAACCCTATATGCCCTGGAGGGATACCCAATAGCCACGCTCTGACCTGGAACTTTTCCGTTCTATAGGCCAACTGAAATAGCCCGTCCCACAAGAGGAAGGGCCTCTCTTTGAACCTGAAGGCAATTGGCAGAAGTAGATTTAGCGACACGCCCTGCCTTTGGGGTATTTCAAGTATCCCCATGGCAGCCAGAAGTCAGTCAGAGAGCGACAGTTAGTCAGAATAGTACCAGGGGCACGAATAGATCATAGATTGTGATAGTCATAGGGTGGGGCATTGAGACGTTGAATGTGTTGTACTCTAGAATAAATTAAGATAAAGGAATCACTGCTTGTCCATTCTTACCTTGTACCCGTCTGGTACTAATAATTATAACGTAGTGATAAACACGCCGACAAATGGTGGCAGCGCAGTACGGATCATCACGCCTGGAAAACATACGAAGAGACTCTCATATCAGAAGAAACCAGTGCGAAGAAAAGAAAATAAGAATGGCAAAAGCAGAAATCCAACATCTCCCAATTCAAGAAATGAGTGACGAGGCCAAACACCGGAGAATTCTCGAACTGGAGGAGCACGTGCGGCGCCTACAAACTCCTGCCGACGCCGCTCCGTCGAGAAGGAACTTGGTAGATGCCGACAGAGAAACCGACGCCTCAAACATCGACGAACAGCCTGCCGCTCCGAGCCCCGTGGTGACACAGGGAACGCAGCAGGACAAGCCCCCACCCCGTGCCCTGGTTGTAAAGGAGACTCGAGTCAAAAATTCACTTTTATACCTCGACGGCGCAAATGTAAAAGACCTCGAATGTCTGTCCATAATTCCCGCGACCGACTTCCTGAAATACTTGGGTCTGCGGATGAGAAGTGACGAGTGGTCAAACAGAGAATATTATGAATCTTTTAAGGAACTATTCCTAAGATATTTCTTAGTAAGCCGAAGTGTGACCGGAGCATTGAGTGAAAATGCCCATTACAAGAAATATAAGTTGTCGGATCCGACCAAGAAGATGGCGATTCGTCAATTTTACTCGAGAGAAGAAGGAGAACCCCCTCCTTCCTTGCCTTCTGCCATGAAATTCTTCAGGACCACCTCCTTAAAATAGCTTAGAACTTGTGATCTGTATCCAGTGAGTAATGGGACAATTATTAAAAGAAATTGAGGTCGGTGGACGCCGCCATTTTATCTTGTAGTTATGCTTTGACTCAGCCAACCCGCCTATGAGGGGTGTGGCGCCTAATAAGTTGATAAAAGTAGAATTTCTGTACCCATTACTAACATGGATAATTTGTACTAATAGCTATAAGCAGTAATAAACTCCGTTTTTTGTTATAATTTGAGTAATGTAAAGAAATTGCGTTGGAAGTGTGTTCCATTTATTTGTATTAATGCCTGGATTGAATTTTAAGAACGCGAATGTATCGATTTCTAATTGACAAATTTAATGCACGTGAAATCACTATTACAGTATATTAATTTCTTAAGCGTAAGAATTATAGTGAGAAATATACTTGAATCTGCTTTTAAGGTTTTACTTAGAACACGTGTGATTTCCAAGAAAGGAATGCGGAAGTGACCAATCGATCTCCCAACCTCGTTATTATAAATATGTAGTAATTGTACTGATCTTTGATATTTAAAGTACGTGTAAAATCATTTTTATATAAATTTCTTAAAGCGTAAGAAATCGAGTGTTAAGATTGCGCCTGTTTTCAAGGGTTTTTCCTTTTTTGTTTGTTTTTTCTCCGCGGGAGTAATGTTTTAGCGAAAGAAAGAAATAAATGACAGATTGTTTTTTTAATGTTGTTATGATGAAGAAATTAATATTACGATACGTGTGTGGCATGTTTCTTTTGAAGAATAAGAAATTTTCGTGATATTATTTAGAGATGAGTTTTTTAAATTTCACGCTATGCAGGTGAAAGTAAGAGTAAATTAGAGGAATTTGTGCTGTCCTAGAATAGGGAAGGTTTTTCAGTGTCACCCTAACGTAGCTTCAAGGGAGTAGAATGTTTGTTTGTTCGTTAGAATGGGACCTAGGACTGGTGAGGCAGTCTGTGACAGCGCGGCCAACCGAGATTTCACCTTTACTCTCCTTCAGAGAGATAAGGAAAGGGAAACTAACATGTAAATAAAAGGGACTTTCACAGACAGAAAGGGGATGATTGTCTTGAAAGTGATATAGCGAATGTGATAGCGAATGAGTATGAATGACTTGGGGTATAATGGGGGGGTTGCTCTAGGGGGTGAAATCGCGGAAAGCACCGTTAGGAAGCACGATTGGGGAGTCTTTGCGAGGGTCGTTCCCCTGCTCCACCAGGTTCTTCTGCATGCCATATCAGAGTATATTTATGGGAGGTGACGCGCTGTTGCAATATCTAGTGAGGGATATGTTTGAGAAAATGATTCTCCACCTGCCCAGATATGGTTGAGATGCCAAGTTTGTTTTATTTTTGTTTTGTCCCCTACTCCGCCAATGAGATTATTATTCGATTTCCGAGAGTTCCAAGATAGATATTACGTGATAAAGGACGTGAATCTATGAATGATTATTTTCTTTGCTAGCTGCAGTATATACATTATTTGTCTGAAGAGATATGTCAGATTGATAAAATAAAACTTTGCGAGTTTTAGCCATGATAATGTTTATCAAAATTATTTCAGCTTGGTCATAAAGAAAGAGTGAGAGCTGACACGAAATGACAACAAGAATGTTACACAGCAGTTTCCCGTATTTGAGAGAGCAGAAGTTGATCCAGAACCCAAAAGAACAGGGGAGAAAACAGCGCCCACATGCGCACCCCCGTAAAAGCAAACAGACAGAACAGTTATAAGTGGGACTTCCCCCATTCTGAAGGAAATTCTGTTGCTTAGTAATTTACATAAGTCAAAGTCGAGATAGTAAAAGAATATATATATTTTATGTTTGAATTGTTCATGTACAACTCCGTACGAGATTTTGAAACTTAAGCAAAATGCATTCTTTACTGTTGCTAATGAAATATACTTTTTATTTTTATTATTGCATACACAGAGATAGACTTTTTATATTCTTTGATACCCGTTCTTGTTATATAGTTTTTTGCATTGAAGAAATCTTTAAAATCTTAATTAAAGAGTTTTGAAAAGATTATCTAGAAATAATTATTGTTAATTACTGTCACTGTTATGAATTTAAAATTATAATTGAGCTAATTGAGATAATTAAGACTCTCAGAAATTATATGTTGAGTTTTAAATGTAAAATTAATGATATTTAAGTCATTATAAGATGTCTGTTAAGAAAAAGATATTTGTACTTTTGTTGATAGTAGTAGAGATATTGTCACATACGATTTTAATCTTTTGCTTTAATTTCATCAGTGTGTGTGCGCTCCGACTCAACCCTCTGATTTATAGCAAGAAAAGGATTGTCATTATAGACGAGGATGTGTATGCCGTTACAGTAAAGTCCTTAGCAATATTAAACAGAAAGGAATGGATTTATGCTTCGACAGTTCTGCAGTTGTACACTAAGTTCTTTTTGCTTTTGTTTTTGTTAATGGGGAATAAGAATAGCCCTCTGACAATAAACGTCAAACTCTATCGATAGTCATTGCTGACGTTTGTTCACTTTCGTTTGTTTATTTATTATTTTATTATTAGAGATACTCTGCGACAATTTTTTATTTTCAGTACAAGTTAAAGGAAGGAAGCCCGTCTCAGCTGACACATGGGTGGAAACCGCAACGTATTTCAAGGTCGCCCAGTCTCTCTCTCTCTCTCTCTCTCTCTCTCTCTCTCTCTCTCTCTCTCTCTCTCTCACTCTCTCTCTCTCTCTCTCCTACCTTTCACTCGACTCTGAGACTGACAGAGGCTCCTTTCGATGCTAAAAGAATGTTGCCGTCATTGATTCTTCTTTTTGTTTTTTTTTCCAGCAAAGCTAGGCGATAATTGTGCCTACATTTTATTGCAGTCGATAGATTGTTGCATGCTGTTATTGCATAAATACTGATAAGACATCGGTAGTACCGCCATTTGCATAAATATTTTTGCCACATGTCGCAACTGTCTAGAGAATAGATAGAACTCCCATTGACAAATTGTGGAGCCAGCGAGTTGCCACTTATGCTCTATATATATACATAGATTATGACAGCAGGAATTTAAATAGTAAAAGAGACTGTGTTAGAATGAGCATTACTATGAAATATAAGTATAGAACTCTGTTCTTACTTCTGAATGCCAGTCTCCATTGTATATATATTGATATTTCTGATTTAGTATATTTATTTTTATTGTTTATTATTCTTATTTTGATCGTGATTATTAGTAATGTTATGTTGACTGATATTGTTGCTATCTCTCAATGGCCTGTTGCTAATTATTATTTTTGTAATGTAATCAGCAGTAACTTGATGAATTGTATCTTTTATCTGAATTCATACTTGATGTTACTGTAGCCACCGCTAATAAGAATATTTCTTTAGTGGCTTTTCTCAGTATTTCATGATTGTTCTTTTTGATATTTATAGTAGAGTAATGCTATGTAGCAGTTTCTAAGTCCTAAGTATCTTGGAATAATAATCTAGTTGTGTAGACACATACCTTCCATTACCACCCTATTTCTAGGCAGCCCCGACCTGCAAGTTCTAAAAGTCTTTAGATTTTGTCCTCTCAGACAAGTCCCTGTTGCCCATTGAATAGAGATTGCAATCACTTGCAGTTGCAGGGGAGGCAAAGTATAGCCTCGATTACCAACCTATGGCCATTGTTGGTGCCCTGAAGTCATAGGGAACCTTTCTTACAACTGTAGTAGTGACATAGGTTCAAATTTTCATCCCGAGGTCTGCTTCGAAGGTACTTGTGGATTGCAGTACTGAAGAGAAATCGCTGTGACGTTGCAGGTCTCCTACGTGGTGGTCTTAGTCAAGATCGGCCGAGGGTAGGACGAGAAAGCCAGGCTGGAAGGATTAGAAAGGTGCATCGATCGCTTCCTCTTTGTCTTGCCTATCTTGGAAAAGGAGATAATTTATGGTAGAGTACGAACCTGGGCCTGCAGCAAGGACGGCGGGGGAGTGAAAAAAGAAGCGAGAGAGAAACCGTGGAATCACGCCTAGCAAGAATCTCATGAGCAAGGGAAAGAGAAAACAAAAGTCTTTAATGTCAAAAAAAAAAAAAAAAAAACACTCTAAAAAGCCATGTAAACGAATTAATGCAATCCCAGAGAGAAAGAAGGGTATTTAAAAATCCCTTATTAGCTGTTGGAAAGAACAACCCACGCTTTAGAAAAAAAAAATGGGAAAGAAAAGGTCCCCTTTTATTATCTGTTTTACCTAGTTTAAGATAATTTTAAACGACAACTCAGAGACTCCATTAAAGATAGTTTTTGAATAAGTGCCTTTGATGAATTGCATGATTTGCACCGATAGTAATAAGTTGTCTTCTGCTTAAATAATATTAGTGTTTTGTTTTAGCATTATCATTATTTGAATTATGATTTAATCTTTGTGTTCATTAAGTTCTCATATCAGTTTGTCTCTGAATAGGAATTGCACATTGGAATAATGAATGTTTTCTGACTTTTCACATCGTAACCAATATTTTGTTTCAGGAGTAGTTTTTAAGGCCTAATTTTAAGACAAATCAATGCCCCAGAGTAACGATAGGAAATTACCATTTATGTTATTGTCTATCGCATTTTAAATGTTCGTATATGCTAATGTTCTACACGATTCATATTTTTACTGTAACTAACCAACTTTCGTAAATCTTTTGAAAAAGGAGAGAAGTAGACACAGTAACGTCATGATCTAAACTAACTTGTGATCTTAATTAGTGTTTAATAATGAGTAGTTACACCCTGAAATCCTAATGATTAAAGTTATTTTTATTTTTTAAATATAGGAATATGTTTGTACTAAAAATTGTTTAGGGTTCATAGAAATAGGAATTCTTAGATAATAGCTTAAATAAATCGGCCCCATTTTTATTGTAAACTAGTGTTAGCTAGGATATATCCAAGAGCTCTCAAAAGATAGCCCATGCTTCGACTGAAATAAAAGATATTTCAGTTTTGGTTGGGAGGGATGTCGCATGACTGAAGCCTTGCTGAAGTCAGAATCTGAAACTGTAACAAGTCGTGAAGAGAAACGTGAGAGGCTAGAGGTCAAGGGTGAAATAGAATACTCTCCCAGTTGTTTATCTGGGTACGGTAAACAGATCCATAGGGCTTAGCGCCTGGCTGGATCCTTAGGGCTTAGCACCTGGCTGAACCCAGGTGCTTTAGCATAGGGCTTAGCCACCCGGCGTCAAGTGCCTCAAGAGTGTGGGAAAGACCCAGAATGTGGCCCCGCCTAAAATCACAAGTAACCCTATATGCCCTGGAGGGATACCCAATAGCCACGCTCTGACCTGGAACTTTTCCATTCTATAGGCCAACTGAAATAGCCCGTCCCACAAGAGGAAGGGCCTCTCTTTGAACCTGAAGGCAATTGGCAGAAGTAGATTTAGCGACACGCCCTGCCTTTGGGGTATTTCAAGTATCCCCATGGCAGCCAGAAGTCAGTCAGAGAGCGACAGTTAGTCAGAATAGTACCAGGGGCACGAAGAGATCATAGATTGTGATAGTCATAGGGTGGGGGCATTGAGGCGTCGAATGTGTTGTACTCTAGAATAAATTAAGATAAAGGAATCACTGCTTGTCCATTCTTACCTTGTACCCGTCTGGTACTAATAATTATAACGTAGTGATAAACACTCCGACATACACTCAGGGCAACGATTACATCTGCCAAAACAAGTCCTTCGTAATAAAGCAACCGTCCTAGCCCTTAGTAGAAAAGGGAGTTCGTGACGTAAAACCGAATCCATCAAACCATATATATATATATATATATATATATATAGAGAGAGAGAGAGAGAGAGAGAGAGAGAGAGAGAGAGAGAGAGAGAGAGAGAGAGAGAGAGAGAGAGAGAGAGAGAGAGAGAGAGA
>JAXCGZ010006181.1:37500-60000 GCA_037179515.1 Halocaridina rubra | reverse complement strand
TCCATGCATACTCATACACATCATTGTCATCTGAGGGTAACACAGCAGAGGAAAGTGCATGTACTTAATTGCATATACGTACACATATAAACCTGAACATACATACATACATACACATAAACACAGTGCCATATAATGGAGGATAAATTTGGAAGGAAAAGAAAGAGAAAGACTGAAAGCCTCTCCCCCTCTCCACCCTTCAAATTATGTACGTGAGAGAGAATTACGTCAATTAATCCATTATCACTATTATCACAACCATTGCTACCACCATCATGATTATTATTATCATCATTATTATTATTATTATCATTATTATTATTATTATTATTATTATTATTATTATTATTATTATTATTATTATTATTATTATTATTATTATTATTGCCATCATCATTACTACAGCTTTTGTATATAGATAGAGTTATGAATCAAAAGTAGTAATTATTGATACATATAGACATGCACATACATATACATATACACATATACATACATATATACATATAAATACATATACACATACATATACATATACACATACATGCACACATGTACACACATATACATACATATGAGCTCTTGAGGGAGGGGGTTAGAATACTTCCTCCATGTTCCCCTGCGTGTCGTAAGAGTAGACTAACTCTCTTCAGTAACTTTATCTATAGTGGTCTGAGAGAGAGAGAGAGAGAGAGAGAGAGAGAGAGAGAGAGAGAGAGAGAGAGAGAGAGAGAGAGAGAGAGAGAGAGAGAGAATATCTGGTTATTTCTGTACCACAACACGCCCGCCAAAGTGACCTTTTGAAGCTGGCAAAAGCCAGCATCTATTGACTTATTCTCATCGATCTCCGACTAAAGCGGGCTACACACGATCAAGTAAACTTGACAAGTATGCTTGATCAAGTATTTCATCAAGTATTGTGATATTTCCCTTCGCCTCCACACGGTCAGGTATGCTTGACAAGTCTTCAGTTGAAATCACAATGTCGAGTGCAGACGACGACGACGCTCTTGCTTTGGCAGCTTTCTGTATTGTGGCCAAGCGAAAGGCAACTAGAAGAACCGGCGGGAGTGGTGCAAAGAGTGGGTGAAGAAGAGGAAAACATATTCTCATGTTAACCTATTGGATGAGTTGAAGATTTATCCACGTGATTGGCACAACTACCTTCGAATGAACGAAGCGACATACTTACATCTGCTGTCACTGGTAACACCACTAATTGCGAAGACCACTACAAACATGAGAAAAGCAATTTCTCCCCACGAAAGATTGACTGCAACACTGCGATTTCTTGCTACTGGAAGACTTGACTTGACGACATGATTCAAATTCAGTCATGCCTCAAGCGACTTGTCAAGTCTAATACTTGATCAAGTCTCACCATACAGACGGTCCAGTTTGCTTGAACAAGTCACTTGATCAAGCATACTTGTCAAGTTTACTTGATCGTGTGTAGCGACCTTAAGACGAAGTCAACCTGATGCTTCCCAACTCTGTGACTGATCCCTTTCTCTGGCCCTGGAAATGAAATTGCGGAAGTGTTATGGCTGGTTCTAGACTCTCGGTGGGGAAACTTTGGCCCGATTTCTTAAACAGTGTAAACCTAGGATACCATATTGTTAGTTAGCTAGACACACACAAATGGATTTCATAAACGCATCTGACGCGGTTCTGTGTATGGCTAGGATCCCGTACGGGATCCTAGCCATACACAGAACCGCATCAGATGCGTTTATGAAATCCATTTGTGTGTGTATAGCTTACTAACAATATGGTATCCTAAGTTTACACTGTTTAAGAAATTGGGTCTTTGCTTCGAGAAAATGCCTCTACACTCCTTTGTTAAATGCCATATATATATATATATATATATATATATATATATATATATATATATATATATATATATATATATATATATATATATATATATATATATATATATTTATTTATTTTTTATTTTTTTTATTTATTTTTTTTAAGTAGATATTAATTATTAAAATAATGTAAACACTTAGAAAATTTGGTTTTCTCAGTTGTCAGTCCAACCTTGACTTTTATATGATCGATTTTACGTCATGGCCTCCCTTTTCCTATTTTGGGCTAGGACGATGCCTTCTTGCAAAAGGCTTAGGCTTTTGGCAAGTGATACCATTACCCTGAGTGAATGCCATTTCTAACATCAAACCTTGGTGAGCCTCGATCCCACGAGCTGATGAGTGAAAGTTCATAAGCGTTACCCCTCAGCCACGACGGCCACGCAACCTTGACTTTTATCCCTTCCTTAAAGCAACCGGTGTAATATTCATGCGATTCATGGCAGGGAACAGAGTACGTTTAAAGACCGTGAAAAAACCTGATATATTACTATTCATCACTAAGTAAATTTAATCTCACTGAAGTAATTTCTATAGGGCCTGATACTTAGGCCCGATTTCTTAAACAGTGTAAACCTAGGATACCATATTGTTAGTTAGCTAGACACACACTAATGGGTTTCATAAACGCATCTGATGGGGTTCTGTGTATGGCTAGGATTCCGTACGGGATCCTAGGCCCTATTTCTTAAACAGTGTAAACCTAGGATACCATATTGTTAGTTAGCTAGACACACACAAATGGATTTCATAAACGCAGCTGACGCGGTTCTGTGTATGGCTAGGATCCCGTACGGGATCCTAGCCATACACAGAACCGCGTCAGCTGCGTTTATGAAATCCATTTGTGTGTGTCTAGCTAACTAACAATATGGTATCTTAGGTTTACACTGTTTAAGAAATTGTGCCTAAGACTGAAGTTTAATAATTTATAACATAGACGCGATAATATTCGTACAGATAATCAATGGAACTCGTCATTTCAGAAATTCGATTTCTCTTGAGACGAACCACGTGACCCCCGAAATCAATAACTTACACAAACTTCCTAATTCCTAACAAGTAAATCGAAAATAGATATTTTTTTGGAATTTAGGAATACCTCCTTTAGTTTTTTTGTGGATTATGAAACGAGAATTTTGTTTAAATACAATCTTTACTTTGCCATAGAAGGTTGTTTGACAAATCAAAACAAATATAAGAGGAAGAGTGTTACAATCTTGTACTGCCAATACAGAAATTAAAAGAATACTTAAGCCCTTATCTTTATCTTATGGTGTTTGTTTCTCGACTCCTTTCCGTCTATAAAGCGTTCTGGGAGTCGCACCTTAATTGTATTCACGCTCTAAACTTTGTAACTGTCACTTATAGTCATTTCCGAAGTGTAGCAGTCACCAAAGAGATGCGTTTTCAGTCTCCTCTTGAAAGTATCAACATTATTACATTCCTTAATCTCCTTAGGAAGGCAATTATAAAGTCTTGTATATCTTCCCTGAATAGTTCCTTGAAGAAGGCTTGGAAGAGAGAGGTGCATGCACACAGATATTAGTTTGTCTAATATTAAAAAAATATATATAATACTAGAGCCAGTCCCAGCATTTCGTGGCAATATTTGTAATTATATCATAAATGACGGGATTTTGCACTGGTTTTGAAATTATTTAATGTACTGCGAGTAATATATCCTTTACTTGATTCTGAAAATGTATTATAAAGGACACAGTTCGGCCTTCGTTATGGTCAAATATATTCGCTATTTCGGAATTATCTATTTAATATTTTTCTTGTTGACTAACTCTTGCATATTCTCTATTTTCATTTGTCCTTTGATGAGTTGACCTTTTATGTTATCTTTATCAGGTCATCAGTTGGAAGCCATTCTCACCCCAAAGCCCATTTTAAACATATCAATAACTTTATTTACTGAAGCCTGAAAGGAATATTACTTTCAGCAAGGATATTGAGCCATGCTGCTGTCACCATTGGTATAAATATTGTACTGAAATATTACATAATTATTTTGCTTTTCAACAACTCAATAACTTTATTTACTAAAGTCTAAAAGGCAAATGACTTTCAGCAAGGATATTGAGCCATGCTGAAGTCACCATTGGTATAAATATTGTCCTGAAATATTACATAATTATTATGCTTTTCAACAACTCAATAACTTTATTTACTGAAGCCTGAAAGAAAATTACATTCAGCAAGAATATTGAGCCATGCTGAATCAGCATAGGTATAAATATTGTCCTGAAATATTACATAAGTATTTTGTTTTTCCAAAGAATTTTTACTCATATTTACATCCTCACTTCAGTTTTTCCTTTTGGGGGTCTTGATTATGTCATTGTATATTATAGATTTAGATTGACGAGTGTATGAAATGACTTCATTTATAATTGAACAACAACTTAGACTCGACTGTTCACAAAAACAACAACTTCGAGGTACTGGGGATTATTTGTTTTGCTGGGGTAGACAGTGTAGACAGACTAAGAACGAATAGCTCACCTACTAAAATTATCAAGAATAATTTGCAATATCCCATTGTTAAAGGGGTGTTTACACGGTCAAACGGTTCGTCGAACGCGGTTCGATAGACAAGTGTTTGAAGTGATGTTCGAACGTTTGAACGGGGTATTTGGTTGTCGAACACGTTCCGTTCCGTGTTCGACAACCAAATACCCCGTTCACACGTTTGAACATCACTTCAAACACTTGTCTGTCGAACAGCGTTCGACGAACCGTTTGACCGTGGAAACCCCCCTTTACTCTCATTTTAAATCAAATCTTGTTCGAACCTTCATATGAACTGAGTAATAAATGGGTATAGGACGGGGAGGGAACAGTGCCGGCATCGAGTGCCACTCTCTTCTCCTTATTCATGGTGCCTAAAATGGGATGGAATAGGGAGGGAACAGTGACGGCATCGAGTGCAACTCTCTTCTCCCTATTCAGGGTGCCTAAAACGGGATAGGATGTGGAAGGAACAGTGACGGCATTGAGTGCCACTCTCTTCTCCCTATTCAGGGTGCCTAAAATGGGATAGGATGTGGAGAGAACAGTGATGGCATCAAGTGCCACTCTCTTCTCCCTATTCAGGGTGCCTAAAATGGGATAGGATGGGGAGGGAACAGTGCCGGCATCGAGTACCACTCTCTTCTCCCTATTCAGGGTGCCTAAAACGGGATAGGATGTGGAGGGAACAGTGACGGCATCGAGTGCCACTCTCTTCTCCCTATACAGGGTGCCTAAAATGGGATAGGATGGGGAGGGAACAGTGGCGGCATCGAGTGCCACTCTCTTCTTCCTATACAGGGTGCCATCACTGTAGAGGTGGGAGTAGGATGGGAAGGATTTGAGGGGGAAAGCACGAAAATGAAATAAAGAGAGAGGTAGAATGAGATGTCCTTGAAGCACTCCATTACTCATCATTAACAAGGGATATCCAGTACTTTATCACCCCAATTAAAGTGAGTTGTGGGAGAATATGGTATTAAGGGCGGTTTACACGGTCAAACGGTTCGTCGAACGCGGTTCGACAGACAAGTGTTGGAAGTGATGTTCGAACGTGTGAACGGGGTATTTGGTTGTCGAACACGTTCCGTGTTCGACAACCAAATACCCCGTTCACACGTTCGAACATCACTTCCAACACTTGTCTGTCGAACCGCGTTCGACGAACCGTTTGACCGTGTAAAGCGCCCTTAATAACATATTCTCCCACAACTCACTTGGATTCTCACGTGAATATCTTTTGTCCTTACGGAATAGTAGCACATTAGCCAACGGCTTTTCGTTCGATCAGCGAGATTAAGCCCCTTTGGGTCTGGTCATTACTTGGATGGGTGTCCACGGTGAGATTCGGAAGATGACGAATACATGTGCAAGCCACGGCGGGTCATTAAGAAGGGTATCCATCCTTAAATTCCCCGGCCTCAATCCGTCTGTGTTCACTCCCAAATTGGGACATATTATGAAACACTAAAAAATAAAATAAAAATATGAAACCTACGTTGAGGAAATGATCTGGTATTTTGTTTACGAAACTGGTTTCAGATCTAAAGGTCATCGTGTTTATTCGTCTTTTTTGTTTGTGGGCGGTGCGATAAAGGCCCGATTTCTTAAACAGTGTAAACCTAGGATACCATATTGTTAGTTAGCTAGATACACACAAATGGATTTCATAAACGCATCTGACACGGTTCTGTGTATGGCTAGGGTCCCGTACGGGATCCTATGCCTAATTTCTTAAACAGTGTAAACCTAGGATACCATATTGTTAGTTAGCTAGACACACACAAATGAATTTCATAAATGCATCTGAAAAGGTTCTTTGTATGGCTAGGATCCCGTATGGGATCCTAGGCCCGATTTCTGAAATAGTGTAAACCTAGGATACCATATTGTTAGTTAGCTAGACACACACAAATGGATTTCATAAACGCATCTGACGCAATTCTTTGTATGGCTAGGATCCCGGACGGGATCCTAGGCCCAATTTCTTAAACGGTGTAAACCTAGGATACCATATTGTTAGTTAGCTAGACACACACAAATGGATGTCATAAACGCATCTGACGCGGTTCTGTGTATGGCTAGGATCCCGCAAGGGATCCTAGCCATACACAGGACAGCATCAGATGCGTTTATGAAATCCATTTGTGTGTGTCTAGCTAACTAACAATATGGTATCCTAGGTTTACACTGTTTAAGAAATCGGGCCAAAGTCAATATCCTCTAGATAAAAAAAAAACATATCTATGTGATAATGATATTCCGAGAAACTGGTTGTTCATATTTTCTCTGTATATCCACTTACAAGTTGCATCACTCTAGTTTATAATTAATTTTCCTGCAAAAGGTAATGTGCAATTAAATACTCTTTAAAAATTCTTGGATATTACCGAATAGATACATTTTAGATAATAATAATAATAATAATAATAATAATAATAATAATAATAATAATAATAATAATAATAATAATAATAATAATAATAAGAATAATGATTACAATAATAATAATAATAATAATAATAATAATAATAATAATAATAATAATAATAATAATAATAATAATAATAACAATAATAATAATATTAATAATAATAATAATAATAATAATAACAACAACGAAACGTTTTCGTCTACAACTCGCTAGATTCTTCTATTCCAGTAGAACGTTTACAACAATTATCACGTGGGTTAATTCATCCATTATTTTTATTCCAGTAGAACGTTTACAACAAGTATTATGTTATTTGTAACGTTAATTCATCCATTATTTTTATTCCTGTAGAACGTTTACAACTACTATCACGTGATTGGTAACGTTAATTCATCCATTATTTTTATTCCAGTAGAACGTTTACAACAGCTATCATGTTATTTGTAACATTAATTCATCTTAAGTCATACAGTGATTGCGATTTTTTTTTTATATGAGTGACACCAGGATGGGCGGAGAAAATCACCCTCATCCGGCGTGGGCAAACAGAAACATTAAACAAAGATTCAGAGATGGGGAGTGTTGTGACTTGTCTGCAGGGAACAGGTAGCTTAATTAAACTTGCATGCAAGTTTGCTTCTTGTGAATGTTTTGATTTTTTAGACTAAAAGCTTACATCACGTTAGGATGAGAGAAATAGGCTCGTATTTAAAATATTTAGTCAGTTTTTTCTCTAACTGATCATAGAATTAGTTAAGGAGCAATTATGAAGTTAGGTCCTTGAAAGAAAATGTGAAAGTAGCTTTGGTTATGTTTTTAGTTATGTACACAAATCATTCTTTCACTAACTGTAGGAAAAGAAAGAGAGACATTGTGAAAATATGTTCGTTAAATATTTATAAATGTTTTAATATTTTCACGTGATGTGATTGGTTTTACGTCACGGACTCCCTTTTCTATGAAGGGCTAGGACGATGCCTTCTTGCGAAGGAATTTAGTTTTAGCAAGCGCGACCGTTACCCTAAGTGAATCCCCTTTCTAACCTCAGATCGTGGCGGACCTCGAACCCGAGACCTGACGAAGGAAAGTCGCGAGCGTTACCACTCTGCCACAGCGACCACCTTTAATATTTTCATGTACTTAACATTCTACAACTCACCTAGTAGTCGGTATAGAAGTAGATTCATATTTTACAGCGAACCTTATAATGAAGATATTCCTCTTACGTTATATATATCCCTTATCAACATCTCCATAAATCAGTTGGAAACCTTTTTTTTCCCTGCCGATCGTAGCATGGTTTATCCAAACTCTCTCTTTTATAGCTCTAGTCATTTTGATATACAACTTGTTCTGGAGGCTTAAATGCGGGTAATTGTATTTTCTAATTGTTATTCTATATTTTCTTTCATCTTTATTGACTATAATATATTTATATATAACTTTAATTTCCATTTTTTGGGTTACCTGAGTATTTCTAGTACATGCTGTTCTCACGTGTTCACGTGGTCTAGTATTAACTTATGGTTTAGCCATCTGGTAAAAACAAACTTATAAGGCATTTAAACTTAACTAGCAAAAAAATATCCTCGTTGAATTTAACAATGCAATAATATTACGAAAGAATGAACTTGTAGAACAGTAAATATTTGTTTTATATGTCAGTTACCTTTGAAATAACGGCAGCATTCAATGTATGACTTAGGTACAGCGTTATATTGATTTGGAAGAACATTCTAAAGTCTGCACTTTCAAGGTCATATCAGCTGACAATTATGAAAAATTCAGAAATCTTGACAGATAATACTTATAGTAATAAAGTTGATAATAATAATAATAATAATAATAATAATAATAATAATAATAATAATAATAATAATAATAATAATAATAATAAGCATAAGAATATTATTATCGTTATTATTATTATTATTATTATTATTATTATTATTATTATTATTATTATTATTATTATTATTAATATTATTATTATTATTATTATTATTATTATTATTATTATTATTATTATTATTATTATTATTATTGCTGCTGCTGCTGCTGTTATTGATTAATAAGAAACTACAGCGATATGGAACACAGATGTAGGATGTAATATAGATTATTTTACACACACACACACACACACACACACACACACACACACACACACACACACACACACACACACACACACACACACACACATCCACACACACACACATACACACACACACATACACACACACACAAACACACACATACACACACACACACACACACACACACACACACACACACACACACACACACACACACCGCGTTCAGTGACACACGGAATTGCTCCTCTTAAATTTTTAACTGTTTCGAGTGACTAAGTGCTTAGTGGAAAACTTTACCATAATTTCCATAAATCTGAAATCCTGCAGAGTATTGTGAGTACAAAAACTTATATTTGTTGTAAGACGAGACTGTTCATATTAAAGGAAAAAAAATTGAGAACTTTTTCGTGAAGAAGAGAGAGAAGCTGCCGTCCAGTTCTGCCTTGAGGGAAATCTAGAAGAGTTGCCAGAGGTGGAGCCATCACATCACATTACCTAATTTTTTGTGTAAACTGGGGAAAGCTCTTAAGCCGTTTACCTGATCCTGTGGTTCTATATATTGTTAAAATCAGTATCCTTCCCATTTATATTAACTAGTTAGTTAGTTCGATACACGAAAAAATTGAATAATAAAAGAAAAAAAAAATTACCAAATACCCACCTGTCAACAGTACTGAGTTAAGTTGCCAAGTAGTACAGCAGTCTTATTTTCTTCATTTTTTTTGCTTTTCTTTTAGCTTTCTCTTTTACTATTTTGTTATTTTGTATATATATTGAGTTAAATGAAAAGTCTAATCCCGTGATAACATATCTTGGTTAGCAAGTCAGTTTATCAGTTAGGAAGAATATATAACAGAAACAGGTGGGTGCCACCTCAAACACAAATTCGAATTTTCCTTCAGGTTTGACTTTTGTTTTTCTTTTTCTTTTTATACTTAAATTACCATGGTCAAGTTTTTAAGTTAAGATGTGTGTTACCGGAAAGGAGACAAACTGAGTCACTAAATAGCACTTATATGGAGATATAAAAATTCTGCGTGAAGCTAAATTAGAAGTTTTTCTCTTTTCTTTTTTTTCCTCTTTCTCGTCTTCTTTCTATATTCTGTGAGAGGGAGAACATAAAAATGAAGCCATCTCTGTCCCAAACCTCTCCCACCCATGGGTCGGGAGAAGGGGTAGTCATCAGGGAACTTAAACAGAGAATCAAGAAGTTAGAGGAAATGGTTATAAGCCTTGATGATAAAATTCGGAATATGGATGGAGAAATGAAAGAGAATGAAACACTCAGAGAACAAATAAGATCTTTGGAGGAAGCAAATAAAGCACAAGGGCAGGAGAGAAAGGAACTAGAAAAAAGAATAAAGAAGCTGGAAGGGGAAAAGAGTCAACTAGAATCTAGATTTTCTAAACAAGAAGATAAAAACAAACAGCTGAATGACAACCTAAAGGAATTAGATGTTAGTTCACTGCTCTCTTCTGAGAGAGACGAGATTGCTGCTTGGAATGTTCAGATTAAGGAAAACATTGAACAGTTCAGAAAAGAGTTCCAGGAGCTGAATATGGAAAATGATGCCATGAAAACGTCCTTTGCTGATGCACTAAAGGGAAATGTGGCAGTAAAAGAGGCTGTAAAGGTGGTGGCACTGGAAAACATACAAACAGTTGACTATAAAGAGACAGTAATCGAAAAAATGAAAGACGTTGTGATGGAAAGGGCAAACCCACTCATCAGACAGGCACTTGATAAGGAGAAGACAGTGGTAATCTCAGGCATAAGTGAATCCCAGGAGCCAACATGGCAGGGGAGACTTGAAGAAAATAAAGCTAGCATTGTAGACCTGATAAGAAAGCTTGGAGTAGTATGTGGTCCTGAGGATATTGTAAACATACACCAACTAGGTAAATATTCGAGGGAAGGAAAGCCGAGACCAACAAAAGTAACCTTTGAGAGAGGGGAAACATGTAGGGAAATATTGTTGAGAAAAAAAAGTCTAAAAGACCTTCAAGAATGCAAAGAAGTGTTCATTAGACGATACAGAACACAGGAAGAGATGGGAAAGATCAAAAACTTGTTGCAAGAGGCAAGAAGGTTAAATGATGAAAGAAATGAAGAAGAGAAGAAAAATTTTCGTTACAGAATACTTCCAGACAAAGGGGAGATAAAGAAGATAATGACAGAAGATCAGGGGATGGGGCCTCATTAAGATTGTTATACACAAATGCTGATGGATTAGCTGGTAAGGCAGTAGAATTAAAAGATAGGATCCACAACAGTAAGGCAGATATAGTAGCAATTACAGAGACTAAGTTGAGTGAGGACATAAACAGTGTCACAGTTTTTCCTAAGGGCTTCAGAATACTAAGGGTCGAAAGATCTGAGAGGACTGGTGGAGGGATAGCACTGCTCATAAGTGAGAGGATTCAAGTTGAAGAAATAAACTTGGCTATAGAAAGTGAGTTCAGGGAATTTCTTGTTGCTCGCATAAATACTGGGTCAGAGAGCATTATAATAACTAGGAACCAAAATAGGCTTGAAATTTATGAGGAAAGTCATATAGGTACTATTGAAGTCATAAACTCAGTTGTTAACATGGCACGGGAGAAAAAATGTAGGATTTTGATTATGGGAGACTTTAATCATAAAGAGATAGATTGGATAAATCTTGACCCACACAGTGGTGAGGACTCATTTGGGGCAAGATTCCTAAATTGCGTACAAGGGAATTTCCTACACCAACATGTAATGGAACCAACAAGAGCCAGGGGTGGGGATGAGCCATCACTACTTGATCTAGTGTTCACAGATAATGTGTTGGATATTGAAAATATTGAGTATGAACCACCTATTGGAAAGAGTGACCACTGTGTGTTGTTGATGGAGTATATCATTGAAGACATTCTTCCTGAGAGTAGAGGCACTGAGGACATGAGGAGGAACTATCCGAAAGGAGATTACATCAAAATGAATGAGCTTTTTGCAGTTATTGACTGGAGAACCTTATTTTACAACAAATCTGTACAAGAAATGTATGAGATCTTTTGTGAGAAATATGGGAAGATAGTAGATTGCTGCATACCTTGTCACCAAAGTAGGTGTAATTCATGCCAGAGAGAAATGGTTCGATAATGGGTGTAAAAGAGCTAAGGAGTGGAGAGACAAATGCTGGAAAAGGTATAGGAGGAGAAAAAACATAAATGCCTGGCAAACCTACAAAAGAGCAAGAAATGACTACCTAAGTAAAAGGAGAGAGGCAGAGAGAGATTATGAGAGGGACATCACCAGGAAGGCTAAAGAAAATCCCAAGCTTTTCCACAGCTTTATCAGAGGAAAACTGAAGGTAAAAGAACAGGTTTTAAGGCTAAAGAGAGCGGATGGAAGCATCACTGAGACGGACGAAGAGATCTGCAAAGAATTGAACAAGGAGTTTCAGTCAGTATTTACAGTAGAAAATACCCCACCCCCTCAGATTGCAGTGATAGAAGCTCAAGGGCCGGTATTAGAGAACATCAACCTTACAGCCACAGAGGTATGCAAAGCGCTGATGGATTTAGATGTTCATAAAGCTACAGGTCCTGATGACATATCCCCTCATGTGCTTAAAAAATGCGCAAACACAATATCAGTGGCACTAAGTATCATATTTAAGGAGTCACTGGAGTCGGGGGAGATTCCAAGATGCTGGAAACAAGCAAATGTGATACCTATCTTCAAAAAGGGAAGGAGGGATACGGCTCTGAACTATAGACCAGTTTCCTTGACCAGCATAGTTTGCAAACTTATGGAGAAACTACTAAGGAAACATATCTCTCTTCACCTGGAATCCTTCAACTTTTTGTCAGTGAGGCAACATGGCTTCAGAGAAGGAAGATCAACAGTAACAAACTTATTATAATTTTATGATGAGGTAAGCCAAATCTTACAGGAAAGAGAGGGCTGGGCAGATTGCATATTCCTAGACTTCCAGAAAGCGTTTGACACTGTTCCACATGGGAGACTTATTAGGAAGCTGCAATCAATGGCTAGAATAGGTGGAAATGTCTTGGAATGGATAAAAACTTACTTAGAAGGAAGGGAACAGAGGGTTAGAGTAAGACACTCAGTGTCTGAATGGAGAAGAGTTAGTAGTGGAGTTCCACAGGGTTCAGTTTTAGGGCCACTTTTGTTCCTTGTATATGTAAATGACCTACCAGAGTCTGTAAATTCATTCATGAATATGTTTGCAGATGATGCAAAGATTGTGAAGAAAGTAAAAAACGAGAACAATGGTAGAGAACTTCAGGAGGATCTAAATAATCTGCATGAGTGGTCAGAAAAGTGGCTAATGAAATTCAATACCTCAAAATGTAAGGTAATGAGAATGGGTACAAGTGCAAGAAGGCCCAAGCTTGACTACTCGGTGGCTGGAGTACAACTTCAAGAGACAGAAAATGAGAGAGATCTAGGAGTAAACATACTGGCAGATTTGTCTCCAGAAATACATATAAATGGCGTAGTAAGGGCAGCATATGCATTCTTATCAAATGTAAGGGTAGCCTACAGGCACATGGACAAGGAAATGTTCAGAAATATTTATGTAACCTATGTGAGGCCAAAACTGGAATATGCAGCCCCCTTTTGGAATCCGCACTTGAAAAAGCACATAGCTAAGCTTGAAAAAGTTCAAAGACATGCCACGAAACTGGTGCCAGAAATATGCAATCTCGGTTATGATGAGAGGCTGAGGGAATTAGACTTGCCATCACTCGAAGCTAGAAGAGTAAGGGGGGATATGGTGACAGTCTTTAAATTTCTTCATGGTTATGATAGAGTGGATAGGGATCGATATTTCGATATGGCTGGCTCTAGAACTAGAGGTCATAGTTTGAAGTTTCGTAAGAAAACTTGTTTGCAGGATGTAAGGAAATACTTTTTCAGTGTAAGAGTAGTTGATAATTGGAATTCGCTAAGCGAGGAGGCAGTTAATGCTATCTCAATCCATAGTTTTAAGGACAGGTACGATAAGTATCACTAAGTCTAAAAATGGAACCGATCAGGAGACGGGAAGATACGAGCTTTGGGCTCTTTCCCGTAAACAAAATTAGGTAATCACAATTAGGTAATCACACACACACACACACACACACACACACACACACACACACACACACACAGTAATGACTACCAATACATATTTTTGGAAGAAATCCTTATCTAGTTTACTGGAGAAAGATATGAGAATAATATCAAGTTAATTAAAAAAGTTCACTCCCCTTTGATGGTCACTTTGATATAACTGATTTCATCATGTTATATTGTTGTTTGTTGTTGTTCCGGTTTTACGTCACGGATTCCCTTTTCTACCAAGGGCTAGGACGGTTACATTCTTGCAAAGGACTTGTTTTGGCAGATGTAATCTTTACCCTGAGTGCATGCCCTTGCTAACCTCAGACCGTGACGGGACGTGAACCCTTCGTGTTATATAGAACTTCAATTACCAACTTATATATTTTTCGATTTCTTTTTCCTCCCCATCGAAAAGTTTTCTTGTTATCAGCAGGAAAAAGAAAAAAGATGATTTAAAGGGATAAATCGCGACTCGCTTCTCTGCCCAGGCACGTGTTTAGGGCTGCACGTGTGTTTGTGTTTTTATGGACAGAAGCTCGTGAAGGTAAAAGAAAAAGGGACTTACATCCTTTCTCTATTATAGCAATAACCTGCTGAATTTGCTCGATGTTTATCGCTTTCCAGACAAAGGGGGGAGAGAGAGAGAGAGAGAGAGAGAGAGAGAGAGAGAGAGAGAGAGAGAGAGAGAGAGAGAGAGAGAGAGAGAGTTTTTTAACGGGAGCTGCTTTTGTCAAGGAGTGATGAACATAATGAGGCAAAGGAGGATGTAATATATAAAAAAATCTCTCGACGGTAACTACTAGATGTCTCTCTCTCTCTCTCTCTCTCTCTCTCTCTCTCTCTCTCTCTCTCTCTCTCTCTCTCTCTCTCTCTCTCTCTCTCTCTCTCTATATATATATATATATATATATATATATATAGCAAAAATCTGTATGGCTGTGTAATAGAGTGCGAGAGTCTGGAAACGACTAACACTGGTTCTATTTTATCGCGGAGTGTTAAGAAGGGCATCTAGCCTTAATCCCAAGCTCCAACATCTGTGTATCCCCGTTCTAATGGTTACTATCTATGGCACATTATATGATACATTATTATTATTATTATTATTATTATTATTATTATTATTATTATTATTATTATTATTATTATTATTATTATTATTATTATTATTATTATTATTATTATTATTATTATTATCATCATTATTATTATTATTATTATTATTATTATTATTAATTATTATTATTATTATTATTGTTATTATTATTATTATTATTATTATTATTATTATTATTATTATTATTATTATTATTATTATTATTATTATTATTATTATTATTATTACGGTTATGATTATGATAATGATTATAATTATTATTATTATTATTGGTTGGCCCATGGCACCAGCCGTCCGTCGTCATACTACAGCTGAAGGACTTTTAGACTTAAATTATACCGTCTGCCCTCGACAGTTCGATGCTAAGTTTTCCTTCTATTACAGATCCTTTTATATGTCTACATATACACCGAATATTCTTGGATAATTGCTACACATCTCTTATCATCCCTTCACATCTGATTAGTCACAACACTCCCTATCTTTGTTTCTCTTGGCTATAGGTTTACATCGCGCCTAGGCAAAATGCGGGCAATTTGCTGCGCCCATCCTAGTGTGTGTGTGTGTGTGTGTTTGTGTGTTTATATGTGTGTGTGTATGTATGTGTGTGAGTGTCTGTGTGTGCATAAACACACCTTTTTTCTGTAATCTCCTTCGTCACTCAATCTCAATAAGTGTGACTTATCCTCGAAATGCCATTTTAAGATTCATATATCTGACCTTCAACAGCAACATTTAATTTTCCTTTAACGCCGAATTTGTTTGACAAATCGGCACGTTCTAGACGTCATGACCTCGTTGCTGTGTCACTCTTGAGACGTGACTTAGCACGCAGTTCAGCAGGTAACCTTTCCTATAATTAAGTTACAAACCCTGACTGTATTGCATTGGCAGTGCAAAATATGCCACTTAGCGTTTTTGGAGTAATTTTATTCTAAGAGGCATTTAAATGAGTATATATATATATATATATATATATATATATATATATATATTATATATATATATATATATATATATATATATATATATATATATATATATATATATATATATATATATATATATATATATATATATATATATATATATATATATATATATATATTATATATATATATATATATATATATATATATATATATATATAAAATGCACTTTTTTCTCTCAAAAAATCTGCAAAAATTGACTCCAGTTATGATAAATACAGGAGAAAATATATATGAATTTCAATATAGAGTTTTAATAGCTCAATTATTTATATATATGGAGCAAAATGATTTTATTTGGCGCCAACGTTTTGGCGTCGCCATTTTGGCGCCGCCGTTTTGGCGTCGCCGTTTTGGCGCCGCCGTTTTGGCGCTACCATTTTGGCTCCACTAATTTTATCGGTAAACTGCTTTGGCGCTACCTAGCTGTTTTGGCTAGGCTAGGTTAGGCTAGGTCAGGTTAGGATAGGTTAGGTTAGTGTTAGTTAAGCTATTTTTATTTATTTAGTTAAGGCACCATTCACGGCGCCAAAATAGCCGCAACAAATCCTGACCCTATTTGGAAGTATCTAATGACCTCGGGTTGGTTTGTGACCCATCCTTTGAATAATAATATAATCATCCGTGATCCCGGATAATCTTAATTGAAGAGGATATCACAAATGAAAAAAAGAAAAGAAAAAAGAAAAAACTATGCAACGTGACCTCTGTGACCTTGCTTGAGGTGAAGGTGCCTCTGACCTTGCATGAATAAATGGATATCCTGTTGCCACGACTTGGAAAGAAATAAAAAGAATCTTGTGATATTCAGCTTAGGAAAGAGAACGACATCAAGTAGTGATATTTTTTTTTCTATGATTGTGACACCAGGAAGGGCCAAAAAATAATAAAATAAAACATTCCTCATCAGGTCTGGGCACGAAGAATACACAAAATAAAGAGAAACAGAAATGGAGAGTGTAATGACTTGTCAGATGTGAAGGGATAATATGAGGTGTGTAACGAATATCCAAGAATATTCAGTGTTGATGTAGGCAGAGAAAAAGAACCGTAACTGAAGGAAGACTTAACATCGAACTGTCCTGGATGTTTAGTCTTCCTTCAGTTACGGTTCTTTTAAACAAAATCATCTTATGAGGAACTTAAGCAAGACGAGATAGTTATTTTTATTTAGATGTCAAACGACACCAGGATAATGATAATGAGTAGTAATCATGTAGTAAGTTTGCCCTTGGCACCATCCGCTCCTTGCGATACAACAGCTGAAAGTCTTTTAGACTTGAATGGGACTGTCCTGAACAACTCAATGTTAAGTCTTCCTTCAATTGCGATTCCTTTTCAATGAGTGCATTTTCGTTACACAATTTTTATCCATTCATATCTGACAAGTCACAATACTCCCCATCTCTGTCTCAGGATAATGATAATGAGTAGTAATCATGTAGTAATTTGGCCCTTGGCACCATCCGCTCCTTGCGATACAACAGCTAAATGTCTTTTAGACTTAAATGGGACTGTCCTGAACAGCTTGATGTTAAGTCTTCCTTCAGTTACGGATCCTTTTCTACACCTGCATTTTCGTTACACATTTCTTATCCCTTCACATCTGACAAGGCACAATACTCCCCATCTCTGTTTCTCTTTATCTTTATGTTTCTTCGTGCCCAGGCCCGATGAGGGAAAATTTCTTCGCCCGTCCTAGTGTCACAATCACAAAAATAAGCAAAAATGATATGTCATAAACATGGGTTTGACAGATCACTTCCCGGGATTCAGATAAAGCGGTTGAATATTTAAAAGTATTTACGATTCAACTCTGTTACAAAGTGATGAAGTGGGTGACATTGTATTTTTGGGGTTGAAAAAAATATTCAAAGTAGCAAGTATATGTGCGAGAAACCAAAATAAATTTGGAAATAAAAAGGCAATGAAAAATAAATAGCTGTATAGAAGGAGTAAGTCCATAGAGATATGGTAGATATATAGATAGAAAATTGGATGACAGAAATGTGTAAAAAAAAAAAAATCGAAAATAAGAGACAAAGAGGACTGAATAATAGCATTAGCTTAGCATTTCTTTATGGATTAATAATAATAATAATAACAGTAATAATAATAATAATAATAATTATAATAATAATAATAATAATAATAATAATAATAATAATAATAATAATAATAATAATAATAATAATAATAATAATAATAATAATAGTAATAGTTTTTGTTGTTGTTGCAGTTGTTGCTATTATTATTATTATTATTATTATTATTATTATTATTATTATTATTATTATTATTATTATTACTATTATTATTATTATTATTATTATTATTATTATTATTATTATTATTATTATTATTATTATTATTATTATTATTATTATTATTATCAATATTATTATTATTATTATTATTATTATTATTATTATTATTATTATTATTATTATTATTATTATTACTATTACTATTATTATTATTATTATTATTATTATTATTATTATTATTATTATTATTATTATTATTATAATAATTATTATTATTATTATTATTATAATAATAATTATTATTATTATCATTATTATCATTATCTATATCACTATCATTATTATTATCATTGTTTGTACTCCTATCGTTATCCTTGACCTTAAGTATTTATTTATATTTGCCTAATTAACGTAATAAGTATTGTAATATAGATGATGGTGTTGTAATATCATGAATATTTTTCTCTTTTGCAGGATAAATTGAATTAGCAAAGCAAGGAGACGGGGAACCACGCTAAAACCAGCCGCTAAGGATATATATGTGAGTACACATTTCAAAGTATATTTTCAATTAATACGCAGTAATTTTGTCAATTTGGATCAAGTCAAGTACCTCTAGTACATTATATAAACCCGAAATTTGTTAGGTTAATAATAATAATAATAATAAACTTTATTTCCATTTTACAATGGGTATTCGTCAGCCAGGACAAGCCCCAACCCCCCACTGTGATGTCCACCCACAGCAGTTCCTGCCAGTAAACAGCTTAAACTCTCGGTCTTGGACGGGGACCGATCTTTCGACCTCGTGAATGCGAAGCCAGCGCGTTACCACTGTACTAGCCAGCAGGCTAGTTTTTTCATTAGAATGACACCAAGACTTGCGAAGAAAATTGCCCTCATCGGTCCTAGGCAGGAAGAATCGTAAACCAGAAATAGGGAGTGTTTTGACTTGTCAGATGTAAAGGAATAATAAATAAAACCTTGAAAATGCAAGGTTAACGGATCCTAACTTAACCTAACCTAACCTAAGAATTTACGAAGGTTATTTAATGTAGTGGGAGTCGATATCTTTACTTGATACGGCCTTTTATATGCAAATATGTGTTCTATGCATCAAGTAAAGATAGCAACTCCAGTTCATTAGACAACTTCGTAAATTGTTACATTAGCTTAGGTTAAGTTAACTTTACCAACCTAACCTAATATTTCATTTTAATGTCATTGGAGTTTTTGCTATATAATTCAGTACTTACTTGTTCCTGTTTTACGTCACGGACTCCCTTTTCTACCAAGGGCTAGGACGATTGCCTATTTGCGAAGGACTTGTCTTGACTTTTGTAATCGTTACCCTGAGTGAATGCCCTTGCTAATCTCAGACCGTGACGGGGCGCGAACCCTCGACCTGACGCCTCAGAGTCGCGGACGCTACCGCTTGAGCCACGGTGACTACTATAATTCAGAATTTACTGAGAGAATTAATTAACTTCTTTTTGACTGCGAATAACAGACGTTTAATGTCAGCTTTCACCTACGCATGTGTGTGCACATAGAAGCTGCAAATGCGCTTATGTGATTATAACAGCTTAATACCACATGTGAATTGAATTTAGGAATTTCAGATTTAACTGGAAGAAAGGATTATTAAAACAATGATGAACTATTTATGGCCATTAAACTTTGCTGTATTTTGGCGACAAAAGATGGATTTGTTTTCATGATGTTTGTGAAGGAAACAAATATATATTATAGGATTCGGTTTTACGTCACGAACTCCCTTTTCTACTAAGGGCTAGGACGGTTGCCTTCTTACGAAGGACTTGTTTTGGCAGCTGTAATCGCTACTCTGAGTGTATATACCCTTGCTATCCTCAGTCCGTGACGAGGCGCGAACCCTCGACCTGCCGCCTCAGAGTCGCAGACGCTACCATTTTGCCACGGAGACTACATATATTAATTTATGTATTTGAGTAATTGTTAATTATATTATATTATTAGCTTTGTAAGACACCAAAAAACGATTTGTTGTAGATTTCGTAAGTTTTCATAATTTATTAATTATATCCCTAATTATGTGCTGGTGAAACTATGTACTATACGTGGCTCAAGCGGTAGCGTCCGCGACTTTGAGGCGTCAGGTTGAGGGTTCGCGCCCCGTCATGTCTGAGGTTAGCAAGGGCATGCACTCAGGGTAAGGATTACATCTGCCAAAACAAGTCCTTCGCAAGAAGGCAACCGTCCTAGCACTTGGTAGATAAGGGAGTCCGTGACGTAAAACCTGAACAAAATGTACTGGTGAAACTTATTGATCTGATCCGAGGTTACGTCACGGACTCTCTTTTCTAGTAAGGGCTAGGACGACGACTTCTTTCGAAGGACATTGACAGGGTGTGACAGTTACCCCGAGTAAATGCCTTTTCTAATCTCAGTCTGTGATGGGTCTCGAACCGACGACCTAACGATTTAAAGTCGAGCGCGCTACGGGTTTACGTCTCTGACTCCCTTTTCTGGAAAGGGCTAGGACGACGCCCTCTTTCAAAGGACATAGGCAGGGTGTGACAATTACCCAGAGTGAATGCCCTTTCCCACCTCAAAGCGTGATGGGCCTCGAAACGATGACCTGACGATTTAAAGTCGTGTGCTCTACCACCAGGCCATGGCGGCCACGATTTTGGAACTTGCTACCTGAGAAAGTGAATTCCGGAATATAAAAATATGAGATTGTAGTAGTCACCATGGCTCAAGCGGTAGCGTCCGAGACTTTGAGGCGTCAGGTCGAGGGTTCGCGCCCTGTCACGGTCTGAGGTTAGCAAGGGTATGCACTCAGAGTAATGATTACATCTGCCAAAGCAAGTCCTTCACAAGAAGGCAATCGTCCTAGCCCTTGGTAGAAAAGGGAGTCCGTGACGTAAAACCAGAACAACATATAAGATGATAATTTAATACAAAAAACGAACATCACTGCAAAAAGATTAAATTCGAAAGGGTTTTTAGGAAACTCAAAAACAAAATTGATTTATAGCTTAATAACGAAAAGATTATTGACTCAGAATTCATGAAATGTTCTTTCATTTTTCCTGTGAGTTTGCGAATTTCTCTAAATGTGATATTTAGACATTAACAGAATTTTTTTTTAATAATTTCATCACGTATAAGAATAATTAATACCACGATTTATGTTCTTAATACCCTATAAAGGAAAAAAAACATCATCATAATCATTATTATCATTATCATCATCATCATCATCATCATCTGCGTCATCACACATCGCGAATGATGATTTTCCGTGTCATTAATTATTTATTTTGCTTATATTCTGTAGTTATATGCTTATCTATATATTTACTTATCTTAAATACTTATTCATTTATTTTACCGTGGCTCAAGCGGTAGCGTCCGCGACTCTGAGGTGTCAGGTTGAGGGTTCGCGCCCCGTCACGGTCTGAGGTTAGTAAGGGCATGCACTCAGGGTAAGGATTACATCTGCCAAAACAAGTCCTTCGCAAGAAGGCAACCGTCCTAGCCCTTGGTAGAAAAGAGAGTCCGTGACGTAAAACCGGAACATGAATTTCTTTTTTTATATATATTATCTTAGTTTTATTTTTTATTCATTTATGTATTTATATGACGAATTCCAAGTACTGGGAATAGGAATGGCATAACTGGAATAAAAAAAGGTGGAACGATAGAAGCCAATTCCCGGTAACCTCTTTCTGGAATGTCAGCTTATATAAGCATAGAGGAATAGGGATAAAATCAATATATTATAAATATATTAGGTGCAAGACATAGTTTCATAATCTTCATATTACAAAATGTATATTAGATAAATAAACAAATTAATAAATTAATTATATCAAATTACATAGATGGAAGGGCTAAATACTCCCTCCTTGTTCCCCTGCGTGTCATGAGAACCGACTATATGGAGGTTTAGTGAGGGGACTGGGAGTATCCTCCTCTGTATTCTCTTTTCCATGAGAGTCAGAATATTATGCTTTGACTCAGCCATTCCCCTTATAAGGGGAAAAAGACTCATAATTTTCTCTTTCCAAAGAATCTGAGTATTTTGCTTTGACTCAGCCATTCC
>JAXCGZ010006181.1:20000-22500 GCA_037179515.1 Halocaridina rubra | reverse complement strand
AACATGTGCTTTTAAAGATACTTTCATTGAGCGTTTTGCAAATGTAGAATTAACTATTAAAGTGATTTAAATATATTAATCTTTTCCACGATAATGATTGTTATCATGGTAGTTATACTTTTTTTTATGAGTGTGACACCGAGACTGGCAGAATCTGCCCTCATCCATAAAGGCCCGGGCACGAGAAAATACCAAGACGAAGGAAAAGAAAATGTTTAAGGACAAGGCAGAGATGAGGTAATGTCACACAAAGGAAAACGACAGACAGAAAAAATAGTCAAAGTACAGAGGACCCAGAGATATGGAGGACTAGGCTCTGAGATGACGATATATCTGCTTTTTGAAGGATGAAAGGTCATAAGAATTAGGAAAGACAGAAGGAGAAAGATAGTTCCAGAGTCTGGAGGTAGATAGGAAGAAGCAGTCGCTGCACCGACCAATTCGCAAGCTACAAATCTCCACACAGTACCTGTGAGATGAGGCCGCTTGGCGAGTGTTACGCGGCCTCGGCAGTGGGGAAGGGATGCAACTCACCAACTCATCAGAGCAGCGATGGAAGTAGTAGCGATAGAAAAGAGAAAGGGGAGATACCTTACAGCGACGAGAGAGAGAATCTACTGTAGATTAGAAGTAAGAGAATGATCGTTAATGAGTCTGACTGCCTTGGCTTCAACCCTATCAAGGAGGTAAGGTTAAGAAGATGCACCCCAGATGTGTCAGCAGTATTCTAAGCAGGGACGGATAAAACCTTTATAGATTTTAAGTAACTGTAAAGAGGAAAAGTAATGACGAAAACGAAACAAAACCCCCAATATTTTGGATGAAGATTTAGAAATTTGGATTATGTGATTCCTCCAAGACAAGTTAGAGGCTATATGGATTCCTAATATGTTGTAAATAAGGTAAGTTGTATTGTTAGTGATTATATAAACACTGACCACCAGCAACCCATATATAAATTTTATATGAAAAGAAAGTCACCCATTCATCTAGGCTTTTTGCAGGAGACAACAAAAAAAAAAAACAAAAAAACATAAATTTATGTAATTTTTCAACGCTATTTCAAAAAGCGTTTTATTTCGGATTAAACATTTGCACTGTATTCACGTGTCAATTTCAGGTGTGTATTTGGATTGATCCTTTCAAGTAATTCCATCATTAGACCTTTGTTGTCATTACAGTCACAATGCCCTTGACAGAGAGGTCACGTGTTACTCTTAATCTGGCGCATTGAGGCAGTGAATGTGGCACTGTCGAGTTTAATAAGTGATGAATTCATTACAATAGGTGTCATATTTTTCATTAAGTGTAATATAATACATCCTTCGGAGGTATACAAAATGAAGTTACTATTATTTGCAACAGTTATTGAAAGCAGTGTATTTGATGTAAATGTAATATATATATATATATATATATATATATATATATATATATATATATATATATATATATATATATATATATATATATATATATATATATATATATGTAAATGTAATCTGTTACATATATATATATATATATATATATATATATATATATATATATATATATATATATATATATATATATATATATGTAAATGTAATCTGTTATATATATATATATATATATATATATATATATATATATATATATATATATATATATATATATATATATATATATATATATATATGTATATGTATATATATATATATATATATATATATATATATATATATATATATATATATATATATATATATATATATATATATATATATATATATATATATATATTCATAATTTTTCGGACAAATACGATAAGCATCATTCAGTATAAAAATGGAACCGACCAAAAAAACGGAGATTAAGCTTTTTGGAGGAATAGCATTTATTATAAGGATTCAGATTAAGTTTTTTGGAGGAATACAATTTATTATAAGGATTCAGATTAAGCTTTTTGGAGGAATAACATTCATTATAAAGATTCAGATTAAGCTTTTTTTGGAGGGATAACATTCAATATAAAGACTCATATTAGGCGTTAGATATGTTCATATATTCAGGCGTGCATCTACATAGGAGCCTGAGGGCTCAGAACTTTAAACCATTCGATATTAAGAACACTAAGGACTTCACATTCAAGAGAAGGTGCGAATATATATATATATATATATATATATATATATATATATATATATATATATATATATATATATATATATATATATATATATATATATATATATATATATTTTTATTTATTTTTTTTTTCCCTGAAATATGTATTAATTTTACCCAAAGCTTCAGTATTACTTCTGATTGAAGCTTACTGAATATTGCCAAACTGAAAATAAATAAATCTAGTTTATATCCATCCCAAGTCACCGTGGCTCAAGCGTTAGCGCCCGCGACTCTTGAGGCGTCAAGTCAAGGGTTCGCGCCCCGTCACGGTCTGAGGTTAGTAAGGGCATGCACTCAGGGTAACAATTACATCTGCCTAAACAAGTCC
>JAXCGZ010006181.1:12500-15000 GCA_037179515.1 Halocaridina rubra | reverse complement strand
GATTTCGTGTAAAGGTCATTTTTTTTTTTGCTGAATTTATCCTTCACGGTCTTCAACCTTTTAAGTGCCAGCCAGTGCCTGTTGTAAGTGCCAGCCAGTGCCTGTTTTGGGTTAGTGCTTAGAATGCCATGTTTAGATCTAGAAGGAAGAGTGTGCCGTGCCTTATCAAATATGGCACCGTTATGTTGTTGGTTATCACTGAAAAAAAAAGACTATACCGTTGTGCTATTATTTTTATTATTATTATTATTATTATTATTATTATTATTATTATTATTATTATTATTATTATTATTATTATTATTATTATTATTATTATTATTATTACTCTTGTTGTTATTATTGTTATTATTGTTATTATTATTATTATTATTATTATTATTATTATTATTATTATTATTATTATTATTATTATTATTATTATTATTATTATTATTATTATTACTCTTGTTGTTGTTATTGTTGCTGCTGTTGCTGTTGTTGTTATTGCTGTTGCTGTTTTTGTTGTTGTTGTCGTCATCATTATATGAAGAGCTCTGCCTCTTAGAGCTCATGATCTCATTCTTTCTTATTCTGCATTTTAATTTTTTCTTCTCCATTGCCTAGGGACAAGAATTCAGCCTCTATGGGGCAAGCGAGGGCACCAACGTCTCCACTTTGGTATCTTTCCCATGCCAAGAGTCAAAGGCATATCAGAGGTTTTGGTAGTAAAGCTCCCACCAGATCCCCATTAATCCAGCCTCTGAAAATACGTGGATTAAATGAGTGATTATAATAGAAAAAGGCTGGTTGCATGTTTTTGGAAAGGAGGATGGATGTGTTAGCACCGAGTGAAATAAAGGTGAATGGTTATGTGTTTTGATCCGACTGCCCCATCTGCAAGGGGATTGCAGCCCTTGGATATAGATATTTAGATAATTGATATCCTTATGATGCTCAGTTCTATCTCATATATAATTTCTCAGCCAGCCATCTCTTGCAGTTAATTTATGCAGAAATATTCAAGGATGATGTCCATCTTAGTTAATCAGTTTTATGAATTTTCTAGTTAGCGGATAATATCATAATTGAAAAATGGCCGTCAGGCTGATGTTATTTCCAGAGTTCATTGGCTGTTAAGTTATTTTTAAACTTATTTCCATCTTTATGCATACACGTATTCGAAGTGTGGAAATAGAATCAATTAAGATTGTAAGAGGGAATGCTTACATGTTCTGACATTCACTTAAGATATTGCGAAATAAATCCTAACTGCCATGAAATATTACTGGTATTTACACCATAATCGTTACCAAATCCATAAAATCCCCTATTTTGTGCCCCAAGCTTCTATCCATGTCAAAAATATGGTGGTAAAACGTACTAGATGTAGCATTTTGCAGTTTTTCAAAATTGTGATAATTTCTTTATGATTCTGAAGGCAGATAAATTGTATTGATTCCTTTTTAGTTTATGTCAGAAATATGGTGGTAAAATGAACTAGATGTAGCATTTTGCAGTTTTTCAAAATTGTGATAATTTCTTTATGATTCTGAAGGCAGATAAATTGTATTGATTCCTTTTTAGCTTATTTTCTGTTTTTGTTATAAATTGGACAGTTGCTTGCCCTTTCTATCAACGCGTCCACCCTCGAACTTATATATTTTCACCCACTAACTGATAAACCTCAAGGATGTCGACTGAACTCAGTCGGGAGATTTTAACCACACCCTATCTGCGGCAAGCATGCTTCAGCTTCCTATTTAAAGAACTTCATTGTGGCAAACAAGCAAACGAAGCAAATAAAAACATTTATTTCCATTCAAACAATGGCTATTCTGTTACTAAAATAGAAATTCACCTATAAGTAAAAATCATGCTTCAGCTTCCTATTTATAGAGCTTCATTGTGGCAAGTATGTTTCGGCTTCCTATTTAAAGAGCTTCATTATGGCATCTTCAGCATCCTATTTACAGAGCTCCAATGTAGCAAGCATGTTTCAGCTCCCTATTTAAAGAGCTTCATTGTGGCAAGCATGCTTCAGCATCCTATTTAAAGAGCTCCGTTGTAGCAAGCATGTTTCAGCTTCCTATTTATAGAGCTTCATTTTGACAAGCATGCTTCAGCTTCCTATTTAAAGAGATTCATTGTGGCATCTTCAGCTTCCTATTTACAGAGCTACTTTGTTGCAAGCATATTTCAGCTCCCTATTTAAAGAGCTTCATTGTGGCAAGCATGCTTCAGCTTCCTATTTAAAGAGCTCCGTTGTAGCAAGCATGTTTCAGCTTCCTATTTATAGAGCTTCATTTTGACAAGCATGCTTCAGCTTCCTATTTAAAGAGATTCATTGTGGCATCTTCAGCTTCCTATTTACAGAGCTACTTTGTTGCAAGCATATTTCAGCTCCCTATTTAAAGAGCTTCATTGTGGCAAGCATGCTTCAGCTTCCTATTTAAAGAGCTCCGTTGTAGCAAGCATGTTTCAGCTTCCTATTTATAGAGCTTCATTGTGACAAACATGC
>JAXCGZ010006181.1:0-7500 GCA_037179515.1 Halocaridina rubra | reverse complement strand
CCTTTCTAACCTCAAACCGTGGATGGGCCTCAAACCCTTGACCTGACTCCCCAGAGAATATCTGTAAGAAATTTAATAAATTATTTTTTTTTTTAATCTGTTTCTGTCAGAAATGAGAGTTAGCTGATGGTGATTCTTGCAATTATCTAACCCCATATCATAAAGATACTGTTCCACTATTGACTCCTACATATTTAATGGTGTGTTCACAGTACCCGTTGAGTTTAGAGCTGTAACCACATAAGGGCCTCTGCTATATTTTCTTTCATATAACCAATTTGTTTTGGCGAAGAGAATCTTCTTAAACCATACTGGAGAGAAGAGCTTGGGACTTCCTGCCCTGGAATCATGTGATACCTATTTTTGTTTCTAATAATCTCTGTAATCTAAAACTGGGACCCAAATTAACTATTTTCTTTTGTTCGTCCTCCATCTGATTTACTAGCTACTCTCTCTCTCTCTCTCTCTCTCTCTCTCTCTCTCTCTCTCTCTCTCTCTCTCTCTCTCTCTCTCTCTCTCTCTCTCTCTATCTATCTATCTATCTATCTATCTATCTATCTATCTATCTATCTCTTTGTGTGTGTCTATATCTAGCCAGCCAGCCAGCCAGCCAGCCAGCCAGCCAGCCAGCTAGCCATCTCTTTGTGTCCTTGTACCCTAGAACTCTTGGATCCTTCGATCTCTTCTTCTAATCTTTGGCACAGTGCCAAAAGGAAAACTTGAATCCTTCGTGAGTAGTAAAAGATGAGACAAGAGTCGAAATAAAAAGATTCCAGACGAAAAAAGGTTTTTCCAGTCCAAGTCATTAAGGACTCGTACCGGCTGCTGGAAATGGAATAATAATAATAATAATAATAATAATAATAATAATAATAATAATAATAATAATAATAATAATAATAATAATAATAATAATAATAATAGTAAACCTTCATTTCCAATACAATACAATGGGTATTCGTCAGCCGGGGCAAGCCCCAACCCCCCACTGTGGTGCCCAACCACAGCTATGGTGAAATCATGCCCATGAAGTCGAATTACTATTAACTTTTCACTTTTTATTAAAATGTAAAGTCTATATAGTTACTGTCTCTGTATGGTATAGCATATTCTTGTGTTCTGCGTCCTATTTTTTTTTTTTACCTTAGGATAGGTGGAACGGGTCATGGAAGACCCATAGGGCGGTCGCCAGCCGGCACAGGCCCTAACCCCCACTGTGGTGAGAAGCCACAGCAGTAACCTCCCCAGTAAACAGCTTAAACTCTCTTGCCTGGACGAGGCGCGATCCGTCGACCTCGCGAATGGGAGGCCAGCGCGTTACCACTGTACTAGCCAGGAGACTCGTCCTATTGCGGAGAATCTATCCTGGGTCCTTATTGAGGCGTCAGGTCGAGGGATCGCGCCCCGTCATGGTCTGAGGTTAGCAAGGGCATGCACTCAGGATGACGACTACATCTGCCAAAACAAGTCCTTCGCAAGTAGGCAATCGTTCTAGCCCTTGATAGAAAAGGGAGTCCGTGACGTAAAACAGGAACTAAAAAAATAAGGGATGTACAATTTTCAGTGAATATTGTACAAAACAAAAATGATTTTCAGAGACCAGATCTCCAACTTCCATTATGTTTGTGTCTTCTCATCCGTGAACTCTCTTTTCCAGTAATTTTTATATATTATGTTATTCTCGGATGTAGATATTACAGATTGACGTAGACAATATTCACGGCAAATGATGTAGTTATGGCAATGTGTAATAGCATCACGCAAGCTTTGGTATTATCTGACCAATAGTTTCGACTCTTCATAGTTGATGATAAGACTAGATCATTATATAACACTGTTGCTCAGGACTATATTATATAATATATATATATATATATATATATATATATATATATATATATATATATATATATATATATATATATATATATATATATAATATATATATATATATATATATATATATATATATATATATATATATATATATATATATATATATATATATATATATATATATATATATATATATATATATATATATATATATATATATATATATATATATATATATATATATATATATATATATATATATATATATATATATATATATATATATATATATATATATATATATATATATATATATATATATATATATATATATATATATATATATTTTTATATGCTCGTCACAGCAGAAAAGACTCAATAGAAGTTATTAGTTCCTGTGACCTTGAGATAAGCCGTTGTGCGATGAAGGTCATTGCTTTTATTGGAAACTCTCCTGTTTTTTGTATTGGAGATAGTATTATTTCTGATTAGTCGCTGGGGATAGTTATGACTTTTTTTTTTTTTGATGTATGATTGGTATTGGATCTGCCACAAGTGTTTCTTCCTCGTGTTTATTCTGCCTCAGTTTTATTGCAATGAGAAGAATATTGGTTTCAAAAATACATAAAGACATTCAATTTAATGTACAAAAGTAAGCGACTTTGGTGAAGAAGTTTTTGTGTGGGTCAGAATTCCAACATTTTACAGATTTTGAGCAGCAAGGAAGCATTTGGCCATTATTGGTAAACAAACAAAAAAACATTTATTTCCATTTTTGTACAATGGTTAGTCTTCTACAATTTTAGAGTAACTTATAAGTAGATAATCATTCCAGATTTAAGCAACTTTTTATAATTTGTGACACCCGGACGGGCCAAAAATGAAAAAAAAATAATAATATAAAACAGCCCTCATTGGGCCTGGGCACGAAGAATACATAAATTAAAGAGAAACAGAGATGGAGACTGTTGTGACTTGTCAGATGTGTCCTTAACCTTTTCCTTTTCCTTCGTCTTGGTATTTTCTCGTGCCCGGGCCTTTGTTGATGAGGGCAGTTTCTGCCTGTCCCGGTGTCACACTCTTAAAAAAAAAATGTGTAACGAATATCCAAGAATATTCAGTGTTGATGTAGGCATAAAGCTTACGAGATTCGAAAAAGAGACAAAATGCAACTAAATTTTCGAGTTTGGACTCTCAAAACCATTATCAGGAAACCATGCCGAGATCTTTTTTTTTTTTTGGGGGGGGGGGGGAATTGAAGTACATCTCCTAAATAACCCTCGTGTCAAAAAGTTAAATTCACAAGATCCTCAACTGTCCTCAAACTTGAAATCTACGAATTAATGTTTCGGTTTTACGTCACGGACTCCCTTTTCTACCAAGGTCTAGGACGGTTGCCTTCTTGCGAAGGACTAGTTTTGGCAGATGTCATCGTTACCCTGAGTGCATGCCCTTGCTAACCTTAGACCATGACGGGGCGCGAACCCTCAACCTGACGCCACAGAATCGCAGACGCTACTGCTTAAGCCACGGTGACTAATACAAAAAATAAACACGTGCACCAACAGTTTTGAACTACGTTTATTTTTTCGTCTGGTGAAGATCTTACGCAGAAAAATGTTTTTATTTTCCCCAAAAGAAAATTTCAGTATGAAATATTTTCTTTGACGTGTAGGACACTACTTATATTGAATAGGGAGAAATTAGCCTGTAAATTCTGAACCTACGTAAAGGCCCGAATTCTTAAACAGTGTAAACCTGGCATACCATACTCTTAGTTAGCTAGTCGCACACAAATGGATTTCATAAACGCATCTGACACGGTTCTGTGTATGGCTAGGATCCCGTAAGGGATCCTAACCATACACAGAACTGCGTCAGATGCATTTATGAAATCCATTTGTGTGTGTCTAGCTAACTAATGATATGGTATCCTAGGTTTACACTGTTTTAAAAATCAGGCCTAGGATCCCGTACGGAATCCTAGCCATACACAGAACCGCGTCAGATGCGTTTATGAAATCCATTCGTGTGTGTCTAGCTAACTAATAATATGGTATCCTAGATTTACACTGTTTAAGAAATTGAGCCAGAGACATTTATTTTTCTATTGGATATTCATATAATATTGCATAACAGCTTATATGAGAGAGAAGGGCTTGGATACCAACATGACAGGTGACAGAGGCATGTGGAAGCGCCTCATCAAAAACAGCGACCCAGTAGAGCTGTTTGAATACTAATGATACCTTAGTATCAAACGAATTTTTAAAGAAATATTTCTATATATTTAGTAAACCTTTTTTGATATTTGTTTATTTTAATGGTCTTATATTATTTTTTCTTTACATTTTTAATCTGATATCTCGATCTTTCTTCCATTTCACGATAGGATGGAATGATAAGTAATATTTTGAGCTCATATGGTTAACCAAGACGAGGCCAGGAAGAAATTTCAAAATTTCTTTGCTAAGGACAGAATTACCCGTATCTCATCTATCGAGTAAAAATAGCATGTTCAAAATAGTTCACTCTTGCTTAGTTTTAGGGCGTAGTAGCCCAAAAATTAACGATCATGTACCCCATTGGCATGAAATCGACCTGGGAGGTGACGATGAAGAAACCTGCCCATAGCTTTAAAGTTCATGACCTTTTGGGATAGATTAAGTGTGGACGAACCGTAAAAACTTCAGTGTTCCGTGTTTACAGTCGGTGGTTAGAACATTTGGTCTCAGAAAATTTGGTCTCAGATACTTTGGTCTTGAAAATTCGGTATGAAAACTTTGGTCTCAAGAATGCTTATATTCGATGGTCAGAACATTTAGTCTCAAAAAATTGGGTCTCAGATACTTTGGTCTTGAAAAATCGGTATGGAATCTTTGGTCTCAAGAATTATATATAAAGCTTTAGTCTCTTATGTTTTCATTCTGTGGTCAAATCATTTGGTCTCAGAAATTCGGTCTCAGAAATTTTGGTCTTGAATATTTGGTCTCAGGAAATTCAGTCTCAGAGACTTTGGTCTTGAATATTCGGTCTGGGAAATTTGGTCTCAAGAATATATAAAACAATAGTCTCTCATGTTTTCATTCGGTGGTCAGAACATTTGGTCTCAGAAAATTCGGTCTCAGAAATCTTGGTCTTGCATATTCGGTCTGGGAAATTTGGTCTCAAAAATAATATAGCAAGCTGCTTGATATATAGAAACGAACACGGCTAGGTTAAGTTGGTTAGATTTGGTTTAGATAGGTTGGACTGAACTTGGTTTTAGGTTTGGTTAGATCAGCTTAAGTTAGGTTACGTTAGATCCCAGTATAAGAAACCTTGTACAGCCATATGAGAGAAATAATTAACTCTCCCACAAGCCATTTAATATAGTCGGTTGAAATTCAAAATAATTTTTATGACCGAACCTTCTGAGACCAAATTTTCTTAGACCGAATTTTCCAATAATTCTCTTTTACTTGTCTTAATAAAACGTGATTTTATTATTGCTTTCCGGGGATTCCAACCCTTTAATACCGGTTTTCAGAGGTAATAATCCAGTAATTTGCAAATCAAGATTTTCCGCTACGGGAAACTTTCCACGAGTAAATTTTCTGAAACCCAATATTCGTGGCACCGATTTCAGAAATTGCTGAATATCCACTGAACATCCTCCAATGGCTCTTTCAGAGTTTTTTTTTTTTGTGACACCAGGACGGCCCCCCCCCCAAAAAAAAAAATAAATCTACCCTCATCAGGCCGGGCACGAAAAAACTTAGAAAGAAACAGAGATGGGGCGTATTGTGACTTGTCAGATGTGAAGTGATCTCTTGTCAGTGAAATTTAAATCCATTTTTTTTATTATTTTCCCGTTTTTGTGAAATTAATAATCATCACAAAAACAAATGGAGTGAATGATAACAGCTAGACTTCATGACCGATTCTGTAATGTCGATCAAGGTAAAAATGTAAAAAGGTATTTAGGTCACACCTGAATCACATTTCTGCTTGTCATGACCTTTGAGGAAAAAAATCATGAAAAATCGTATAACAATCGTAAGTGGTGTTTGTTTTCATTAATTGTTTTTATTTGTTTATTAATAGTATTTATTTTAGTTGTTTGTTTATGTATTGTTTAATAATATATTGATTGGTTGTTTGTTCATACTGATACTTGTAGAGAACTGATATAATACTAGTTATTGCTACTAAGATTCGTTCTTATTTTTTATTCATTTGTTCATACATATATATATATATATATATATATATATATATATATATATATATATATATATATATATATATATATATATATATATATATATATATATATATATATATATATATATATATATATTTAGTTGTTCATTTATAGGCTTATTAATTGTTCTTATGCTGAAATTATATTTTTATTAGTCATATTACTAACTATAATTATTTTCAAATATATATTTCTTTATGTATTTTTTGAACTGGATATTTCAGTAAATGTATACTAGTATATATGTGTATTACAGATGTTACTATTCTCTCTCTCTCTCCTCTCTCTCTCTCTCTCTCTCTCTCTCTCTCTCCTCTCTCTCTCTCTCTCTCTCTCTCTCTCTCTCTCTCTCTCTCACACACACACACACACACACACACACACACACACACACACACACACACACACACGACACACACACACACTCTATATATACACACGAACCACACACACACACACACACCCCCTTATATATACACACGAACTCACACACACACATACACATTGAACGCTTGAAAGAATTTTTTCACGAATGAAAGACTTAAATCGGTCTAAAGTAACTCACTGAATTGACAATAGCTAGAAAATGAAAGACCTAATTATTGATTAAATACCTTCGAAAACTTCATCTACGATAATAATTATTGATTAAATACCTCCCAAACTTCACCTGCAATAATACGGAAGAAAATAACATTTACCAAGAAAAATTAGCAGTTAAACAAGTATTCATAACTCTTAAAATTCATCAATTTGCCTTTTATGCGACAAAGCATAAGGGTCAAAATCCTTTATAACTCTGACGTCATCGTTTGTTGGCATTACACTTTCATACAATTTCTTGGTATCGAATGAGCGATACAATTATATTTAATAGGATATTACAATCGCCTCTTTTGTTATACAAAGTAAATAGTATTACCGAATGACGTCAGATCTGACGTCATGGATGGTGAGAAAGCTTCCGTACTTTTAGTTATGGAAAAGTGAATTTACAGAATTAAGTTATTTCAAAGAGAACAATATTTTTACGAACACCAGAATTTGATTATAAATATAACTTAAAAAACATCTCGCAGCTTGCAAGTTGAAAGCCTTTTATTATTTTCATGTTATTGATATATATTATCAAGCTAAATTATACTGATACACAGAAACTAGAACGTGTGTGTGTGTGTGTGTGTATGTGTGTATATATATGTATGTATGTATGTATGTATATATGTATGTATGTATGTATGTATATGCACGCACAAATTCAAACATATACACACACATGCACACACATACACACACTAAGTACAAAATGGAACCGACCAGGAGACGGGAAGTTACTAGCTTTGGGCTCTTTCCCGTAAGCACAATTAGGTAATTACACGCAGAGGGGAGAGAGAGAGAGAGAGAGAGAGAGAGAGAGT